>VZTL01055488.1:17685-38078 GCA_013400535.1 Scopus umbretta | reverse complement strand
AAAAAGAAAAAAAAAAATCCTCTTCTGCGTTGTCGCTTCCTTTCGGTCATCCCTGAGGAAAGCTGACAGCTGATGGCACCTGGGGGTGCGGCGGCGGAGGGAGAGGGATGAGCCATGGTGGGGCTTTGTCCTATTGTGGAGGATGCAGCCCATGCTGCAGGCTGCTGGGGGGGGGGGGGGGGGAATGGGGGGGCCNNNGGGTGGGAAATGGCAGTGCCGCTGCCCCTGAGGTTTGCTGGTGGGGATTTCTTCTGGTTCTTGCCTTCCTTCGAACCGGAGAGATGCCTGGGGCCACCGCTAGCTTATCCGCTGCGGGTTTAGTAGGGGCTGAAGGGTGGATTGCAGGTTTAGAAATAAGAGGCATTGTTTGAAGAAGGGGGGAAGAAAATCCAATATGGTGGAGAGGAGGTTTTCCTCGCTGTTAAATAGCCTTTCCTGCTTTTGTTTCCTCCTGTTAACGGGGAAAGGTGGCTAGACAAAGAGATAGCTTTGGGGTTGGCTGTGAGGGATTCCCCCCACTTCCCCGGTTGATGGTGATTGTAACTAGAAATACACGCGCTTCCTACTGTGGCTTTGGCGCTGTGATTGACAGGGGCTGCCACAGCGGCGAAGGCATCGTGTCTGCTGACACAGGACCGGGGCACGGCCGCTTAAGGCAGATCTGGTTTATCATCCCCCTGTTTCGAGTATGGGAATAATGGCAACAAACCCAGGATGTGGCACAAAGAAAATGTGCAAAGTGTGGGAGCGTCTTCCCAGCTGCTGCCGTAGGGTAAACCCAACTTTCCTGGTTGCTTTCATTCCTTTCTCTCAAGGCTCTTCCTTTGAGGTAGCAGGAATGACTTAGGAGGCAAAAGCTTCTTCCCTTTGATAGGGAAAGCTGCAGTCTGTCCTAAAACCTGTCTCTGGCTCAGCAGAGCAGGGAAACGGGACTCATGGGGAGGTGAAATATAATGAGCTTCTAGTGAAGGGGCCTCCGATAGATCTGCGCGCCATTAAAATGTTAATTTATGCTTTAGAGTGAGCTGTGGTATCAAGTTGGTAAGCAGCGTGCTTAATCTCAAACTGACAAATGCCAATGTAAATTTGACAAAAGGCCTCTTGTGAAATCACTTTTAAGACAAGCTAATGCTAATGATCAGCAGTTGAGTTAAAAGGAATAAATTACGGCCGTTTTTTAAGGTGTGCTGACCAAACTCCAGAGCCTGAGAGCGTCCAGGGGCGCTTACTTTGCTTCTGACGTGCAGGCTTTACCTCTGAAATACCAACTGGGACAGGATGGTCTTCATCTTGACTTGATGCGGAAAAGCAGGTGAATGGAAAACAGAGGTCCTGGTGCGTGCAGGCCAGGATGTTCCCGGTCCAAAAACGCACGGTGGTGGCTCAACCGTTTTGGCTGGCGAGTAGTGTCGGAGCGGAGCGTGGTTGAGTTTGGGCGACAGGACTTCCTGCAGTCAGATGAGGCGTCAAACTCCAACTTCAGTCTGGTACCAGTGCTGGCAAGGTCAGGCCTCCTGAGGAAAAGGAACTGGAAAACGCGCTGCATAAACACTTTCAGTTGTTTCTTTCCTTTTCCGAGAGCCTTGAACTGTCATGAAACTTCAGGCGATGTTTTCAACCAGCCTTTCCTCAAAGCTGGCCCTCGCAGAAATGGAGCGTTGGGAGTCCCACCAGGCAACTGTTGTAGCTGAGCGAGCTTGCGTCTCCTCTGCTGACAAGCCTGACTTGCACCTCACGTACCAATCTTGACGCTGCCTGAACGAGAGGAGATTAACTGGGGGTCCTGTTTGCTAGATACTCGAGCGCTGCGCCCCTCTGCCAGGCTACCTGCTGGGCTGTGCCCATCTTACGTCTTGTCCCGTGAGAGTTACCGGTTGACTTGCCCCATCATCATCATCCATCACTAGGACTTGTACAGAGCCCGTACAATAGCTGTAATCCAGACCATCTGGGAGAGGCAGCGAGCGGCTGCTGGTCTGGAGGGTTTTTTCTTTCTCTTTCCAAAGTGAAGGTTCAGTTGTTGTTTTAAAGAGGAAAAAATAACTTGTTGGAGCCTTTGTAAAAGAAAGAGCCACAAATACGTCCGTTGCGGTGGTCGTTCTGGTTGGGTCTGCGGGGCCACCGCTACGTAAGTGCACAAGAGTTCCACTTTTAATGGGTCTGAAAGCGCAACATCAGTATTTTGGGTGTTAATCTCTTCTTCAACCAGTGCTGACGAGCTCGGGCAGCTTCAGGACTGCGATGACAGGCACTAGAATATTTTAACTTTTTCCCTTATGGGAGACCCCCTTGCAGTGCCAAGCTTGTAAAGATATGTCTTAGCAGTATGGGGAAAAATAATCCCGGAGCACCTTTAATCCTGAACTACTGCTGATACGACAGCCTCAAATTTACATGAGGTATAATTAACTTCAGAGCGCTCGTACGAGAGCGCTACGTTCCTCCCGATCCCTCCGTGCACTGAGCGGCGGTGAAGCGTCGGGCCGTGCGTGCTCACTACAGGGCAGGTAATTGCAAAGCGCTGGTGGGTCTGGCTGCCCTCGCACGAGAGCTGGTAGGTCTTCCAGCTTCCGCATCCTGGAGGTGCTGGTGGGAATGGCTTCTCCAAGTTGCTCAAGTCCTAATAGCTTTAAGATCCTTGGCTTAGGCTTGCTAGGTGCGTCATGCATTGCAGATTAGGCAGCATCTTTCTCCAGACCTACTGCACAAACCCGTTTTTAATCTGGTGCGGTAATCGGCCGGCTGGAGAACACCTAGTGTTTTTTATTTGCAGACTTGTCTTTTCGGTTCCCCTTAACTTAGGCCTCTCTTGTCTGGAAAGGACTCGGTTCGCGCTCACCGGGACGTTCGGGAGGGGGACGTTGTGCCCTCTGACAGGCGTTATCTGCTTTCTGTGCCCCAGACGACGTGGGTTATTTGACATGAATGTTGGGCGTAATTAAACTATCTCGTTTAGCCCCAGTAGATGAACGCCGTGTTCCTGCTGGGTTTTCGCTCGCTGCAGGCACCAGTGTGTTGAACTAAGCTTCTTACCTGCCAGCTGCCTCGCCGCGTTAAAGCTATATAAATCCACCGCAAAGATACAGATTCACTTTCTGTAGGAGCGCAGTAGCCAAACTCTTTGGTTCGAGATATATTTAACCATATAGCCACAGGCCTTATTGCTTAAAGAGCCTAAATAAAGAACATCAAAGCGACTGCGAGGACCGAGTGGAGTGTCACTGTCCCTTGCATCATCCCCTGGTAGCTGAGGGGATTGCTCAAGTGCAGTGAGTAATTGCTTTTGCACTTTTATGGCTAAGCAGAGCTTTGCGTCTTGCTCGCTGGAGTCCGGCACGGTAGACGTAGCCAGCGTGTGTTAGAGGTGGAGTAGCCTGGGCGATGGTAACGAGCTGTCTGTAACTTCTCGCTCACCACGGCACAGCCCTGTCTTTCTAAGAAAGAGCTCTTCTTGTGCCAGAACCCGTTCTCGAAGATGAAGGGATTTTGCTAAATGTTTTGCGCAGAATCCTCCCCTCGGCGCTGTTAGATGGACTGACGCTGGCTCAAGTTTCCATCGGTCTGTCTGAGCCTTTCTGAACTGCCGCCCTACTTGGAGAAAATCCATGTAAACCTACTTGCTTCCCGCGATTCCTGAAGGCTTCAGCGTGCAGAAGGTCTATTCGCGACCACTTCGGGCAAGTGAGGGAAGAGCTGATGGTCTTAAGGAAGCATGGAAACACCGATACCTCCGAGTTACCCCTGACTCCTGGTTTGGTTTTTTTATTATCCCCCCCCTCAAGCCCCATGGATTTGTATCGAATGTGCTGTCTCTGCGTTTCTGCTGCGCGTTGCTCTCCGGTTCTGTGCTCTCCGGCCATTCGGAGCGGCCGAGCGGTGCTGCAGGCCACATCGATCGCAGTAAGACTTGCTCTGTCATTCATTCGTCAACACAATGCGAGCTCTCGGGAGCCCATCGTAACCTGAACTGGCTGAAGCAGTGGATTATAGTAGCACAGCGTGACTGCAATTTGCACGCAGATTGTGTTCGACCCCGGCTGGATGCCTGGAGCTTTTCCTGCTGTGTCTTGGTGCCCTTTCTGCTGTCAGCAGCAGCCCAGTTTTACCTGTTTGCACGGGGTTGACGTCCATAAATACAGTCAGAAAGCCACAGATTTGAACTTTGACGCTTCCCCTTTTTTATATGCAATCTAAACTGCTTCTAGCCCTTCCCTTATGGGTACAGGCTGTTTGTTTTCCTCTCTCCCCGACCCAAACGACGTAACGAACACATCAAGCGGTTCCTAGGCGCAGACTAGCGCGCCCGTGGATGGGTATAGCCAGCGCGGCCGTCGAAAGGAATTGCTGAGCTGGGAGGATAAATCTATTGTGCGTCTCGTGTGTTTTATGACCGTGCCGTCGCCTCATCGGCCGCGAAGGGAAGCGACAGTGCAAGGCCTGCGCGGGATTTCAACGCTTCGGGGCTCTGCAGACGCCTGGGTGATATAACGGACCTGTTAAATGAGTCTTGGATAAAATAGTGTGGTAATACCTCCACCTCTGTCCCCGTATCGGTGTTTAATGGGTATGAAATAAGATTGAGAAGGTACTTAAGACCTCTTATATCTTCTGCTCGTGCCTAAATTTGCGCTAGGGGGGCGCTGGCAATTTGGGCGGGCAACCTGTTGGAAGGATGCGCGCTCACTGGGAAGTGATGGGTGAGCTATTCTGAGAAGATAGAGCAAGAAGTGCTTTGAAGTTCCCTTAAATGGAGGAAGGAAATCAGCTGACATCTGGACTGAAGAATGTAGCTTCTGCAGCTTTTACTGTAACTTCATCCCTCCAGTTGATACTTACTTTGTTTTGAAATCCTGGTTGGCTTCCTCGGGGCTCAGCTCCAGCATGGACCTTGGCAGTCCAGTACCACCAGCTGGCGAGCTGGTGAGCCAGGGTTTCGGAAGATGCTCCAAGGGGAATAAAAGCACAGGTCAGAGCAAAGAGTCAAACTGGAGCCCTCGCGTAGAGCTCTGTGAAATTCGGTTTAGCTGAGGAGGTCATGCTGGCTAGTGGTGATGTGCTTGGTGTGAGAGTCCCACGTTGGCTGTGGTAAATGATTAACGTTTGAACTGACACCAGAAAAGCCACCTGTACTTTCACTTGAGCAGTTCCTCAGGCTTGTAGGGCTCGTGGCCCTCTCAGGTAGCCTCTTGACGCTGGGTTTGCTGCAGCCATGTCTGCTGTAAGGTCTCTGCTTGCTTCAGCCTGTCTGGCCTTGTAGGACATGAGGGATCTGGAGTCCGTGGAGGATGGTATGGTGCTGGAAGGAGCGGCTGATGGATCATGGAGAGGTTTTGTGGGAAGTGCTGTGGCTGACTCTGTTCAGGATCCCTGTGGTGACCACGAAGCCTGGTGGGCACCATGCTTGAAGTCACCCTCAACTTCAGGGATTAAACTCGGAGCGGCCTGTTGTTGCTGTGCACCAGGCAGGCAGCTCGAGCTTTGCTCTTCGGGGCCTTGGCTGAATTACTGTGGTGTCCTGGTGGGTAACGGGCTGGCTAGCAGTGCTGTGCTCTCCCAGCAGAGAAGATTTTGCCCGTTGCCACCTGGAAGCGCAAGAACAGCAAGTCCTCACGCCAGTGATCCCTGCCACCCGTCCACACGCCTACGGATGCTGAGGTGCTTCAGAACAAAATACCCCCTCCTGCAAGCTGCCTTTACCGTGCGTCGGTCTTTGGCTGGTAAAGTTCAAGACGGTTTTAAAACCTTCCTTTACACCGAGGATTTAGCAGAGTTAGGATTGGCGAGTCACGTAAACAATACGCGGTGGGAAACTTTCTGTGTTCTAACTGTGGATTTGTCTGAGTGTGCTAACAGATACCCGTGTTGGCCAGCATCGCCATAACACAGTTGGAAATAAGCCTCCTACACGCCGCGGCGGGGGGGAAATGACACACGAGGAGAGTCCTGAGCGTTCCACGGGGCGAGATGCACGTGGAGGGAACACGAAGGATCTCGTGGAGACGCGGATCTCTGCCAGGAGGGCCAAGCTGCCAGTTCTCTTGAATGAACGGCTGCCCCGCTCCTGGGCGAGCAGCTGTGCAGCGGTGGCATCTCTCAGCAGCTGGATGTGGGCTTTTACAGCCTGAATGAAAGATAATGTGAGACGTGGCCGGGACCTACAAATTAGATAACGTTGATGGTGAACGCGAACTCAATTGCAGGTGTAATTCTGCCTTTGGAGGGGGTTTGAGGCAGAGCAGGAAAGAGCAGGAAAACCTCCATGATAAGCGCTCCTAAGCGTGTAAGCATTCAAGTTTTTGTTAAGCTCTTCGGCTTGTGAATGCCAGAGCCGGTGACCGGGTTAGTTGCAAAGTTGTGTTTTAATGGGGATTTAGCCGTGCAAGTCCTTAGCCTGCTCTGCAAGCTACAACTTGTGTCCCTCTGCGATTAGTCTCAGCCTCTTGGTGTTGCGTTCAGACATAGCAGCTGATCTGCTGCTCAAAGTAATCTCGGTGTTTTTAATCTCGGTGGGTCCGTAGCAAGGATAGCAAAGTGTCTACTGAGATGATAAAGCTCCCAAATGGCTTAGTTTAGCCTTTATGCTACCTCTGTCCCCCAAGAGTAGCTCTTGACTCGCCTGCGTGCCCCAGCGCAGCAGATGTCGAAGGTGGAGGTTTTGAGGAGACTACCTGGAGTCCTTGAAAGCAAGGTTTTACGTTCCCAGTGTCACCTGTAAATGAGGATGCTGCCTCTCTTGTGAACGTCCTTAATTTGACAGCTGGTGGTTTAGGAGTAGAGATTTTCCTAATCTAGCTCAAACACATGAACTTCCCAGAAATATCCTTGGGGGAGCCCTGGTAGGTGGTGGCTGTGTAGTTAAAACATCTTTGTTGGCTTGCCCAGAGCAGACAGCAAAGCTAGTAAGGGGTTACTCTGTCTCAAATAGAAGTCTTTCAGCGTGCGCGTCTTGCTTCTGGAGTGAGGCAGCTGGTGTGTTTGTTTTCAAAGGATTGTGCAGGTACCTTCAAATCCAGGCATGCAGCAGGCTGTCTGAGCGTGCTCGTCGTTAGGCGGAATGGAGGGAGGCTCAAATGCAACTAACGCGTCCCTTGCATCCTTTCCTTCCTCTCTCCTAGGAATGCATCCTCTCCGGGATCATGTCAGTGAATGGAAAGAAAGTCCTTCACATGGATCGCAACTCTTACTATGGAGGGGAAAGCGCATCCATTACACCCCTGGAGGATGTAAGTACGGAGGCTGACACCGCCTATTGTGTCCTCCCCAGGCACATAAAGGGGGCTTTATGTCGAGCTATCCTAGGGGTGGATTCAAAGTAATTACTCTTAAGGGTTTCCTTTGAGTAAGAATGTTTTATGGCACTTCCACACCAGATAATAGTGGGGGAGAAACCAGTGTGTATGTTTATACTTGGTAGACAGCACTTGTTTCCTGTAGTGCCCAGCCGACATTCAAGCACGCAGCATTTGAGCGATCCCTCGGAGGGGTCATGCCCGACAGCTAGACGTTAAAACTCTTCGGCTGAATCGTTAACTTGCCGCGCTTGCCGGCCAACGTTGGCCCAACAAATGCTGCGTGCTCTCTCTGCCTCGGCGTTACGCTCGGTCCTTGGTCTGCGAGCGCTTCCAGCTAGATGGGGCGCCATCTCGTTTGGTTACTGCTTGCGCCCTGTGATTGTGTAGCCCCTAAAGCTGTTAGCCTGGCTGATTAATTAGGCGTCAGGAAATCGCTGCTCTCCTTGCTGCCTAACTGGGTTAAATATTTATATTGGGGAACCTGATTGAAGTATATGGAGGAGCCTGCCCTCTCCTGAAGCAGGCGCTTTGATCAGATTACCTTTAGCGATGTTAAACAGTATTTCGGTTCAGCAGGTCATAAATTCCCCAGCTTTAAGCCTTGGAGGAAGAAAGACTGGATGAGCAGAATAATGCTGCCCGATTCTCACTGTAAGAATTTACTGGATGCGCATTGTGTATTGCATCAAAAATCACGTTGGAGCTAAAAACGCTGGCCAAAAGCTCGCTGTGAAGAGCTTATGTTCAGCTGGGGAGATGTGGAGGTGGAAAGTGTGTACATGTGTGGGAGAAATTACACCCGTAGATGTTTCCTCTGCTATAATAAGTTTTGTATTCTCTCCAAAGCTCTACAAAAGGTTTAATCTACCAGGAACTCCGCCAGAATCTATGGGACGAGGAAGAGACTGGAACGTGGACCTAATTCCAAAATTCCTTATGGCTAACGGTAAGCGACACTGAGCTCCCAAACCTGCCTCGTAAGCTTAGCCTGGGTTCGCGTTCAGTGCTGTAATCGAATAAAGAGCCCTTCAGCTATCTCTTCGTGAACTTGTTGAAGCGTTAATCACAGAGCTGCGGAAAGCTCACTCGAGCTGATCCGCGTGCGCTTATGCCAGAAGCACCACGGCTTCTGCTCCGTGACTTGTTTTGGCTGTGGACCTCCCAACCTGGGAAGACGGCTCCAGCTTGGAGCGTGCAGCCGTGGCATGTCTGGAAGGTTTGAACGTCCGTTTTCCAACATCCTCTCTGAAGGTGTTTGCGTTTCTAGCCAGAGTTAATGCTGTGAATTTGTGCGTTGTTATTCTTCCATGGCTTAGGAAGGAACGGTTGATTCCATGGTGACTGTTAATCCCCTTTGTTCCTATTTTATGGCTTGCAGGCTCTGTCATCCCTTACTGATGCTGCAAATCCTCATTCTTTAATCCATGTATCCCAGTACTGGGACAGGTCTTCTGGACCAAATCCACTATCCGTGAAGTGGTTATCAGTGCCAGCAAGTTCAGGGGCAACTCGTTTTGCCAGATGCCAACTACTGGCTACTGGAATCTCTTGTCCTCGGAGCACGAGGGGATAGATGGGTAGTGCCAGTCTTGCTCAAGGTTAGCGTGGTGGAAGACTTGATGGATTCCGGTCAAGGTTTGGTTACTCTAGTCGCAGCTTACTCGCCGCTTGCCACAGGCATTGTGGTGCATTTCGAAGGGACGGCATCCCTCTGGGGATGTGACCGTGGATGGGGACAGCTAAGGGGGAAAACGTGCTGCTGGGTGGCCTTTACTCAGAGGGTGGATGGAAACCGCAGGAGTGACAAGGGAGCTGTTAATTGCCTGTAAGAAAGCCTTAAAACTGCCTAATAATTGCAGTAGTATCTGCCACACCCTGCCTGGTCCGCAAAGGTTGTAAGAGCTCTGTGGGTTGAATGCAGGTGCTGCTGTTGAAGGGTTTGCTGTGTTGGAAGAGCTGTCTGCCTTGTGAGAAGCACTGTCCTCCTCTTGGCTTCTGGCTGCAGACCAGCTGGTTGACTTGTGCCAAACCTCCTTTCCAGGTCAGTTGGTAAAGATGCTGCTCTACACAGAAGTCACTCGCTACTTAGACTTCAAGGTGATCGAGGGGAGCTTCGTCTACAAGGGAGGGAAGATCTACAAAGTTCCTTCCACTGAGGCAGAAGCCTTGGCATCCAGTGAGTAGTCCCACCTTGCTTGCTTTCCTCCTGAGGCTACCGTCTCTGAACAGAGGCATCTCGGGATATCCCCGTGCTCATGTACAAGAGAAATCTTGACGCTCCTCATGCGGTGCTGTGTGTGTAGACTCCATCTCGGTAACAAGCTGTGCTTAGCGTAGGATTCTTCTGCATCTCATTTGACTTCAAACACCTCAAGGACTCTTGGGCTTCCTGAGCCTTGAGTTACTGTTTTCTTGGAGCTTTCAGATGGAGCCGCTCAAGCTGCCCGTTCTGTGGCTCATCTGGTGAGAATTTGGCAGTATTTTACTTCCTCAAGAGGTTACATTTGGGGCTTATGCTCCCAGCTCTGCCATAAATATTTAAAGTCAGGTCCTTGTTGGATGGAGTTGTGTGTGTGAAAAGTGGTGTTGTTCATCAGCGGACGAAGTGGAATGGCTAATTCCGACACGAGGCACCTAGCTCAAATCTTAATCGTTGTCTGCTTCAATTTCACCCTTCAGCTAAACTACTGATCATTCACAATAGCACAGTGAAATACACTGGAGCTGGCAGAGGGCAGTCCATGAGCTTCAGATGCGGGATGCATTTAGTAGCATCTCTAAAAAGCCTCACGGTGAAGTGACTCCTGCAAATAAGGCTCCCGGTGTGTGGCTTGTCTGTACGCTGGAGCCTCCCTCACGGCAGATATTCCTGTTTGTTGTGAAGCAATCAGTCGTTCCTTCAATTTGGCTGCGCTGCTGGCTCGTACGTGGTCCCTTAAGAGACTCGTACTGGCAGAAGTAGGAGGTGCCTTTGGTGCCGTCTCTGCCTTCGTGTTTCAGCAAGTCCAGTCTTGCTTCTCCAATTTGTAGAAAATTAAAACACGTAAATGGTGCCTTGTCCGATCTCGTGTTTGAAGTGTTGACCCACGCAGCACTTGCTAGTTCCTTGGCGAGGCCGCAGGAGAACCCAGCACCGCTTGCTTTGACGGTAAGTCTGGTAGATGCCAAACGTGGGTCTCTGCGCAGGGAAGCTCAGGTCGGGTTCTACACCAGGCCAAGTGGAAACTGCTCTCCACGCTTTCCCGCAGCTGGGAGTAGCGTGTAGAAGCTCAGCCTCCAGCCGCGCCTTGAAAAAAGTTGGCCGTACCACCTCTGGAGGTCCGGTACGCCAGGACCAGCTGGGCAGATGTTGGCGTTTCTCCTGCTTGAATGGAGAGCCTTGGTTAGCCCTCGAGGCCAAACTCCGCGTGATGCTTGAAACGCTCGGCAGTTCTTACCCGCTTCTGCTACGCTCTGCGGCAATGGGAAAAGCCATTTAGTAGCTGTGTAAGTTCTGACAAAATACCTTCATTTTAGGCTTAATGGGCTTGTTTGAGAAACGCCGGTTCAGGAAATTCCTAGTGTACGTTGCCAACTTTGACGAGAACGACGCCCGAACTTTCGAAGGCGTTGATCCCAAGAAGACCACCATGCGCGACGTGTACAAGAAGTTTGACCTGGGGCAAGACGTTATAGACTTCACGGGCCATGCCCTCGCGCTCTACAGGACCGACGAGTAAGTGTGGGTTCAGTTGCTCCCCCAAATCGGCTGGGGTGCTGGGCGCTTACCGCACAGGCCTTGCAAACCGCGGGTAGGATGTCTCGCGGAGCGTGTCTGTCTCCGCGTGCTGCACGAATCTTAAAATACTCTGCTGATTTAAAGTTTGTGGGTCCCTGGGGTTAATGAAGCATCTCCTTCCTGGATATAACCCCCTGTGACACTAAGTGCTTCTAAAAGGGAACTTCCAGGGAAATTACTTGCCAGGAGCAGCTGGAGGGTGGGGAAGGAAGCGTCGCGGGAAGTAAATCTTTTGCTCTCTGAGCATTATTGTGCTGTAAGTCTTGGTTTGTGAAACGCTGCAAGTCATGTAACTGCCCTCTCCAGCTATCTAGATCAACCCTGCCAAGAAACAATCAACAGGATTAAGCTCTACAGCGAGTCGCTGGCTAGATACGGTAAAAGCCCGTACCTTTATCCCCTCTATGGCCTCGGAGAGCTGCCCCAGGGATTTGCAAGGTGAGAACTTGGTTTTGAACTCCAGTGTTTTCTCAGCCCCGCTGTGGTACCTGGTGGGGCATCAGACGCGTGGAATCAGTCCTCAGGCTTCCCGAACGTGATGCCGTGTAAAAGTGCGGCGGTCGTTACTGGTTCTCTCGCTGTCTTAATCAAGAAGCGATTCCTTCATGTGAGATGGCTTCTTTCTGGGCTTGTTTATTGTGATTCCTGTTAGGGGTGGTAGTTCTGGGTTTGCTCAGAGATGCCGTTTGCAGCCCGTAGTCTATCCAAGAAGTCGGATTTGCCTCCGTGGTGTAGCCTGCAGCTCTCACGCTGTAGGTCTGTCTGGGTCGCGCCAAGCAGATTCTTTCTAGCTGGGTGTAACTGCCCCTATCATTTGCTCCACGCACCGGCCGATGCCTTGCAGAAAGAACAGCAGACGCCATCTGCTGCCTAGATGTTTAAGCAGCGTATTTGGGAGAGGTTGAAGTCTAACGCGTGGTTTGTCGAAGTGGAACAGAAACAAGGGGCTGGAAGGGCTGTTAAAAACCAAACGCGCACCTGCGGAACACGCTGAAGTGGCTTTACTCTTGCAGGCTAAGTGCTATATACGGAGGCACCTACATGCTGAACAAGCCCATTGAAGAGATTGTGATAGAAAACGGCAAAGTGGTTGGTGTGAAGTCTGAAGGGGAGGTACGGTACCTTCCAATTCTTCCTTTACTCCCCACCCCACACCTCGCCTCTCCAAATGGAGGCTGTCGGTCATCGATCTGAACAACCGCCGTAGAAAAACCCTCACCAGAGCCCTAGGACCAAAACTGCGTGGCCGCTGCTGTTTTTCCCCGTGCCAACTCGCTTAAGGCACATTGATGTTTTCATGGCGAGGCGTAGAGAGTGCAGTAGTCCTACTCCGGGAGTAGGAATGAAGTCTTCACGGGGTGGCAAGGTTTGCCTTCTGAACAAATCAGGCTGGCTGAACTGGAAGGGAGCTGCTTGCTTGTGTCCGAGCTGGGTATGGAACCAGCTCTGCCCTCGACATTAAGGGTGAGCTGCTCAGATAGCTGGCGCGCAGCCTTTCTGCAGCTTCTTCTCAGCCTGGCGATACAAAACTAGCGAGAACCCTGCAAGCTGCTTGGGAGCTATAAATGTGCTCCCATCCGGAGCGGGAGCCTCGCAGGACGGTTTGGCACTTGCTGGTAGGGTAACGTGTCCCTTCTGGGTAGGGGATGACGTGTCCCGGCTAGCGGCGGAGGTGATAATCCGTGCTGTAGACTGATGTGCCCAAGTGCAGGCTGCCTGGAGGCTTCAGATTGGTCAGACATTAAACTATTACTGTAAAAATGAGTTCTCATGCAAAATGGTCAACTCTTACCTGTTTGGTTCAGCCTTGGCCACAGCAAGTTACGGTCCTGGACTGGAAGGACTGCACTCTGTAGTGGTTAGAGCTTAACTGTGCAGTGAGTGAAGGGGAAGATGTGACTGATCGCGCAGCTCTGTGTGCAATTTAAGAGTGAGATTTGGATTGTCCAAGCTGAAACGTGCCGCTGGCAGTGAAAAAAGACCCTGATGGCGGAACGGCCACCTCAAAGCACTCTTGGTTTTCCTCAAAATCAGCCGGTTCCTCGCCTCTGGCTGGCTGTGTGCGCCCCTCCGCGCGGTGTTCGCTCAAGGTCCGTCTGTCTCTGCAGGTTGCTCGCTGCAAACAGCTCATCTGCGACCCCAGCTACGTCTCGGACCGCGTAACGAAGGTCGGCCAAGTGATTCGGGTAATCTGCATCTTGAGCCACCCGATCAAGAACACAAACGATGCCAACTCGTGCCAGATCATCATTCCACAGAATCAGGTCAACCGAAAATCAGGTGCGTGGGGAGCGGGAACTGCCGGGGAGCGCGCAGGTCTCCTCGCACGTGGGTTGAGGCAGAGCGGTCGTTAAACGGCCTCGCACCAACCAGGCGCTCCGGCGGTCCGGTGAGATGCGAGTCAAACGGGAAAACTGCTGCTCCTGCGGCAGACTTCACGTCCTCGTCCAGAAGTCCTTTAGGCCCCAGCGAGGCTGTGCTTTAGTTTAGAGCAGCGGTGGGGAGGTGGGAGAAGCCGGGGTGCCTGCGGTCAGAAAGCCAGGTGCGGAACCTGCCGAAGGAAGTGCCCCAACCTGGGAGAAGTGGGTGAGGAACACCCGGCTGCTCTGGGAGGAGGGCGAGGGCTGAGCGCAGGAGGGGAAACGCTTCCTCGCCCTTGAACGGAGAGGGGTGGGCTGGCTGCCGGGGGCGCCGCTGGCTTTCGGGAGCCATCATAGCCACAGAAAACTGAATTTTGGAGCTCTCGCAGGGGCTGCTCCTGTCCAGGCTCCTCAGCCAAGAGACTGAGAGCACGTAGGACCGCAGGGCGAGGACGGAACTCATTCAAGCGTGGTTTAAACGAGACGCGGAGGCACGAAATATCGCGGGAGCAGGCAGAGGCGCACGAGTGTGCAAGCTAGAGGAGGCTTTTGGGACGAGGCGGGCCCGACCCGCGCTGTTGGCTTGCCGGGCGCGTGCTGACCTGCCGCTGTGCTGCGCTTCCCCAGATATCTACGTCTGCATGATCTCCTCTGCGCACAACGTGGCAGCGCAGGGGAAGTACATCGCCATCGCCAGCACTACTGTGGAAACCGCGGACCCGGAGAAGGAAATCAAGCCGGCCTTGGACCTCTTGGAGCCCATTGAGCAGAAGTAAGCCCTCGCCAAGTCCCCTCTCCCCCTTCTCACTTCGCCGCGAGCTCTCGGGCCTGAGGCCTGACAGCAGAGGGGATGTGAAGGCCGTTCGGCTGCGCAGAGGTGTTGAAACTCTGAATTTCCTCTGCACCTTGACTGCTGACGCACCGGGCAGCGCGATGCCCTTTAATTCAGCCGTTCTCGCGCCCAGACCGCTGCTCAGCGATGCTTTAAAACCATTCTGAAGCTCTTTTTTGACTCCTTCCAGGTTCGTTAGCATCAGTGACCTGTTTGCACCGACCGACTTGGGAACCGAAAGCCAGGTTAGCATTAGTAAGCGCCGAGCTCGTGGTTGAGGGGGGCGAGGAGAGAGGAGGCTCGAGGGTGCTAAACTGCTGCTTCTCTTCCCAGATCTTCATTTCTCGCACCTATGACGCCACCACTCACTTTGAGACGACGTGCGATGACATCAAAGATATTTATAAGAGGATGATGGGATCAGAGTTTGACTTCGAAGAGATGAAACGCAAGAAAAACGATATCTACGGGGAGGAGGAGCAGCAGTAATGAGAATCTCTAATTAGGAGAAATTTAAATCGGCTAATATGAATATATAAGGAACTTAATGAACACTGTATGAAATTCAATATTGTAAGGCCTGCTTTTGTAATCCCATCTCTGAGAGATTGAAGAGTACTGCACTGGTAATGTTCCCCTTTTGGATATCATGTGTTAATTATTTCATTCTAGTAGGGCTGCTGTCCAGAATCTGGCAAATTACTGACTGATTTAATGACTAACCTCGTAAGGGAAAGGCAGAACTGAACTTTTGGGTTTTTTTTTTTCTTTTTTTTTTTCTTTTTTTTTTTTTTTTTGCAGACGTAGACGTTGGTGCAGATTTGAAATAACTCATTGACAGCTGTGTCTTACCTTGTATTTTTAATCATTTGTAAACATCCTTCACAATTATGTGCTTCTGGTGAGCTAGTAGATGTGACGGTTGTCACTCAAACCTGATATCAAGGAAAATAGAAACTGAGCACTCCATTATTGTGGACAGCATCCCTAAAGTCTCTTCCCATCAACCTAACTCTGTGGCAAGTTGTATTATGGACAAAGCCCACATCTATTGTAGCAGCAAATGTTGGCTTAGTTCTGGGCACAGAACTTAACCTCCACTTAAGCTTCTAAAACTGTTTACATCGGTTGGGACACAGCTGTGCCTAAGGCTCCTTTGTGTTTTAATCTTAATAAAATTGAGAGAACAAATTACAGAGCAGGCAAGATGTGGAAGTATTTTCTGTACCCTGGTGGCTTCTCGGATGGACCAAACGGCACTGCGGTATCGATATGACAGAGCCTGTGCTTCTCGTGTCTCCTGAAGGCTCCAAATGATTTCTGTACTGCGAAGTAAAGCCAAATTCTGGAAACCAGTCCTGTGCTCTGGTCTGATTCACTTCAGTTGTAGGAGCAGCATCTTTCCGAGATCCCTTGGATCTCTGCCCGCCAGGGTTGAACCGGCAGCGGCGCACAGCATTTCCTACTAGAGAACAGGCTCAGGCTTCCTCGGTTGGGCTTCCCGCTCCTGCTGCTCCAGAAGACGCTGCAGCACCAGGCCTGCCGCTGTGTCCAAAGCCGGGGGTGGGTGCCTGCTCGCTCCCTGCAGCCCCCCCCGGTGCCCACATCCAGAAATAGCACTTGCTTGAAGCGGCAGTAAATCATTTGTGCTCTTAGGGCGCCTCTGCAGGGTATCGATCCCTGAACGAGAGACGTTCCTCTTCAGAGTGAGCCTTCTTGTTCCCCTGGCTCGGATCTTGCAGCCTGAAGCCGTCCTGCTGCTGGGCGCCAGGTCTACAGCGAGGAGCAGGGCTCGTGGTTATACACGGCGATGCCAAGTGCCAGGAATAAAAAAAGAGGAAAATGCCTTGGAATGGCTTTCTCCTGCTCTCAGCTGCCGTGCTTGGCCAGGTAGGCTCGCTGGTAAAGGGCTCCTCCTTCCCTTCAGCCGTAGCTGTGCTGCTGAAGAGGAACCGGGCCTTTGACCACATCTTATTCGCGGCGCGGTGCTGCGCTAAGCCTGGCTGCGGCTGCCCCTTTCCTTCCTCCTTCCCCGGGCTTGGCGGCTTTCGGCGCTTCCTCTCCCCGTGTGCCAGGTCTAGGAACAACCTGCCTGTTCTAAGCCGCTGGAGCCTGGTGCCTGTGTTGCCGGCGCGAGGCGCGTAGCGGTGGCTGGGGAAGTTCTCCCTTGCGCTTCCTCTCTTCAGCTGCTCCAGGGCTCAGGGTCACCAGGCTGAGCCTTTTCAAAGGCTTCTGTTGCCCCTCTCCACCGTAACCTGCCTATTCCAATGGCTCTCGGCACGCCTCTCCCGCTGGGCAGGAGGCAGAGGGTGTTGATCCCGCAGCCCCGAGTCCCCATGAGCCCACCGCTCTTGGTGCCCAGCCGTCTCACTCACACGGTCCTGCCCGCCTGAGCGTCAAAGCTGGGGGGGGGAATGCAGAACAAAGCTGATGTCCGATCGACGGCCGAGCTGGGAAGCTGCCGTCTTCCGCCTCTGCTGCTGGGAGAGGGTGGGTGCCGAGCGGGAAACCCCTCTCCAGAGAGCAGCAGTGCATGAAACTTAGTTTTTATGGTGTTTTTGTGTTTTTTTTTTTTTTTTTGTTAATCAAACGCTACACAAAGTCATCCTGCACATAACATCTTGCATCCCTTTATTAAAATTAAAAAAGAGGACATGCTGTCCTCCACAGCCATAGTTAGGGTACCTTACAAAGGTCTTTAATGCAGTGTTTTCTTCCTGGCGTGTGTTTGTCTGAGCTACCACAAGTAAGAGCTTTTGTTTTGTTTTGTTTTGTTCCCACATCCGATCGTCTGGCTGTTCACAAGGCTTCCACGCGCTGGAGTCCCAGCAGTGAAACGGTACCAAGAGGCAACAGGGACGACTTGAAATGTAGTGTAGGCTCACCGACGCTCGGGCGATGGTCGCTAACAGCCGTTGACAATGTACACCCACCCCAGCGCCTGACGCATGCGTCTTGTGTACAGTATGTACAGCAACAACCGCGTGGAAAATGCATTTATTATCGTAGACCTGTATTGCTTCTAACCTTCAAGTAAACGGCTTTTTTGTTTGTTTGTTTTTATTTTCCTATTTCTTCCAATGTCAGCTGCACGAATCACTTGAAAACAATAACTTAAAACTGTGTAACGTTAAAATAGCCTCTGTCCTATATGCAACTCAATGGCAGGGAGTAAATCCCTGGGAGGATTTGCATTAGCCATCTTTAAATAATTTCTTTACACAGAACTAGAGCAACCTTCCCCGCGCACGGCTCTTGTGGGCAGCACCCGAAACCCACCGGGACGCCGGGGCCATCCCGCAGAGGACCAGGATGCCCCAACCGGCGCCGCAAGGCCCGGGGAGGAGCTGAGCCGCGGCTTCGCTTCGTCACCTGCAACACAGAGATGCGGCACAAGTTATTGCTCTGCTCCCCTCCTCGCTCCGGGCAGCTCCGACATCTTGCAGAGCTTCCCCAAAGCTATTCCTCCCGGCTATGGCTTCAGGAGTCAGCCCTAAATGTTGGCAGAGCCGGAGCGGATTCTAAAGCCAGCCCCTGGGAAAGGTCCCGGCTCTGCTCCCGGACCCCAGCTCCCGCAGAAAACCTGGGAGCTGCTCCCGGACTTTTGGGGGAGAAGGGGACGATGCTGACCTCCCCCCTTACCAGTAGCTTCTTCTGAACGGGGCAGCCGCCTTCTGCACCGTCCCAAGGAAGGTGTTGACGTCGGCCACGAGGATTCCTTTGCTTTCAAGGACCTCCCTGCTGACGCTGGGCTTTTCTGCAAAGGAAGGAGCGGCACCGTAATTGAAACGAGCAAACGAGGTTCCGAAACCTGGAGAAAACCAGCCCCAAATCCCACCGCAGCCATTCTGTTCTGCAAATGTGCGTAGATTAGCGGCGCTGTTTTCCAAACAGCCTCGGCCCAGCAAGGCCAGAATTAGAGCGTGATGTAAAGCCATCCGCAGGCTCGAAAAATTGCCGGAATTTACCAGAGCTCCAAAAACCTGTTCAGTTTGCCTTTTACTGCGCTGACTTGCAATGCATCAACTCACACCTTACCCGTGATTCTAGCAGAAATAGGAGCAAATGGGGTGCTGCTTGTCCCTCCTCCACCGCCTCCCGGGCCAGTTTAAGCCGACGTTCTGCAGGGGTTGAGGGCAGCACCCACAGCCCGTCCTTACCTGTGAGATACACAGCGAACCTGGCGCCGACGTGCTGAACCTGCAGGTTCAACAAGCACTGGACGTACTCGGATGCGGGGGCCGAGCCGGAATCGCAGGCGTGGTAGTGCAGCACCTCGACGAGATCGGTCCCTTGGCACAATCTGAGGATCGAGTGCTTCTTGCGGGCGTTGGCGTCCACCCTGCCGGGAGAGGGGCAAGGTGAAGCGGCGAGGGGCTTCACCCCTCGCTCCCCTCCCAGGGAATGAGCAGGTATGATGGCACCTGCCTTTCCCCCGTGTGTGTTCCTTCCAGCCTCACGGGTGCTTTTACGCTTGCTACCCTGCGCTAAACGGAGACGGCAGGAGCGTCACCGTACGGATCGTGCGTGCAGCAGGAAATCGAAAGGACCCCTTGCTCCAGGCAGCTCCAACAGACCGGCTCGTTATCCCACCACAATGGAGCGGTGTTGATGGAGCACAAAGAAAACGCTTGCTCCACAGCGGCATCCGCTCCGCACAGGTTGAGTCCTCATCTCACGGACCGCGATGAAATACCTGACCTTGAGGTTCTGTGACGTCTCACTGCTCAAGGACTGAAAAACAGGTCTTCAGAATGATTATTTTGTGCTATCACACTAAAGGCTGAGCATGGAGAGGATCTAAGATTCCTGTCTGTTTGTTGTAGCATTTTCTGCTCAGACAGAACAGAGCAGTTTCCTCTTTGTTCACGGGTCGTTACTAGAAAGCCGTCCTTTCTGGCCCGTGTGGCCTGTGGTCCAGCACTAATAAAGGCAGCCTGCCCGACAAAAACATCCCCCTCTGACTTCAAACATGATAAAAGCAGGACATTTCAACGGAAAATCATGCTGGTTTTTGCAGGGATAGAGTTCATTTTCTTCACAGTAGCTAGGATGGGGCTACGGTTTGGATTTGTGCTGGAAGCAGTGCTGATGTTTTGGTTCCTGCTGAGCCGTGCTGACACAGAGCCAAGGCCTTGGCTGCCTCTCCCCCACCCCACCAGGAGCAGCCGGGGGCACGAGGAGCTGGGAGGGGACGCGGCCGGGACAGCCGACCCCGACTGACCCAGGGATGTCCCACAGCACACGGCGTCACGCTCGGCACACAGAGCTGGGGGAAGGAGGAGGAAAGGGGGACGTTCAGAGGATGGCGTTTGTCTGCCCAAGTGATGGAGCCCTGCTGTCCTGGAGACGGCTGACCGCCTGCCTGCCCGTGAGAAGCAGGGAATGAATTCCTTGCTTTGCTTTGCTTGCGTGCGCGGCTTTTGCTTTCCTTATTAAACTGTCTTTATCTCAACCCGTGTGTTTTCTCACTTTTATCCTTCCGATTCTCTCCCCCATCCCACCGGGGGGAGCGAGCGAGCTGCTGGCGTTAAATCACAACAGAAATATTCGCCCTCTTACTTCTTTTTTTCAAATTGCACCATTTAAATACACATTGTTGCAAATAACCTAAAATAAATAGCAAATACGAACAGGAGAAGTTCTGCTTTTCCCAGCAGGGTTTGATTTTACATGCTCCCCAAGACACCCCAGTTCCTCTCCACGTTACAAAGTCAGAGCTCCTCCCCGAATCAGACAAGCGATGGGACAGAAAAAAGAACGGATGGGGCAGCGGGAGGCTCAGGAAAGTACCCCGAGCTCCAGGGGGGGTGTGTGTGTGTGCAGGGGCTGCAGTGAGCTGGTGGGAAGGAAGCTCAGCTTGCAGAGGTGTCTTTCGGAGCGTGCAGCTCCGTAAATGAAATCTGTGGCTTTCCTCAGGCCCCTTGCAGGCTGTAACGCTCACAGAGGGCGTCTCTGCCAAACAGAAGGGGGAACTGCCTTATGGAGATACAGCGGGGTGCAAGAAGCAGCTGCCAGAGCTCTGCCTCATCCGGGATCACGTGCAAGGCAACGTTTCAGGCCATCTGATCCTCTGCAGGTCTCACATCCTACTGCTCCACCTCATACAGGTATATATATTAAAAAAAAAA
>VZTL01055488.1:0-17656 GCA_013400535.1 Scopus umbretta | reverse complement strand
AAAAAAAAAAAAAATCTATCACACGATATTTGCAAATGCTGACCTCTGGCAATTGCAGACTTGAGGCACAGTCTCTCACTGATAAGTTCTTATGTAAACAAAAATCTTCAAATTCATCTTCTAAGAGGCCAAAACCCAACCAGAGGCACCTAACTCAACTCACCCTGTGTCCTTGCACTGAATGCACTACCACACGCTACCACAGAATCGTTAAGGTTGGACAAGTCCTCTGAGATCATCCAGTCCAACCGTCAACCCAGCACCACCATGTCTACTGAACCATGCCCTGGAGTGCCACATCCACACGTTTTTTGAACCCCTCCAGGGATGGGGGCTCCACCACCTCCCGGGGCAGCCTGTGCCAATGCCTCACCACTCTTTCAGGAAAGAACTTTTTCCTAATATCCAATCTAAACCTCCCCTGGCACAACTTGGGGCTGTTCCCTCTCATCCTATCGCTGGTTACCTGGGCGAAGAGACCAACACCCTCCTCACTGAACCCTCCTGTCAGGCAGTTGTAGAGAGCGATCAGGTCTCCCCTCAGCCTCCTCTTCTCCAGGCTAAACAACCCCAGCTCCCTCAGCCGCTCCTTGTAAGACTTGTGCTTCAGAACAAGTGGTGGGAACCATGGTGGGTATCTCCTTGCTGTGGTGATGAGGACAGCAGGGATGAGGGAGCTGCCACTGTAGAGCTGTTACCTGACGTCTTCTTTGAGCTTCTTGCTCTCCTTGTAGTGAAGGAGCCACTTCCACCTTCCGCTTCTGTTCATCTTCTCCAGCACCTTCACCACCTCCTTCAGCTGGCCTGGGGAGACAGCAAGGGCCAGAGGGTAACTGAGGGTGGAAAGGGTGCCTGGGTGTCTCTGGCCCAACCTCTGCTCAAAGTTGGGCCACCTGAGGTTCCTCAGGGCTTTGGTTAGGTAGGTTGGAACATCTCCAAGGATGGAGATTCAAAACCCAGGTCGTGAAACTGGGATCCTGTCCTGGTGTTCGAACACACTTGCTGTGAATTTTTTTCCTCCTAATATCTAAAAGGATAAGAGCAACTCATCCCTGCCACCTCTTGTCCCATCACTGCGCATCTCCAGGAGGAGCGTGGCTCTGTTTTCTCTGCCCCTTCCTATTAGGGAGCTGAAGACAGCAACAAGGTCTCCCCTTTGCCCTCCCTTCTCCAGGCTGAACATCCTTGTACAACCCCTGACCATCTTGGTGGCCCTTGCTGTACTTGGATGTTTCGGGCAGCCCTGATGTGGACCCACCATCCAGATGGGGTCTACAAATGTCAAGCAGAGGGAAAGAATTGCCCCCACTCTTGCAGGAGCAGAGGACGCCCACGGCAGGTTTTTGGAAGGTGTCGGGAAAGCAGCCAACAAGGCCAGAGCCAACACTGTGTGTTTGCATCCAAGTGAGAGGCCGCAGCGAGACTCACCCAGCGTTACCATTTCCAACACCTCGTTGTCGGACACCATGAATCCACCGGTATGAAACAGCTCCTGGTATGTGCGACCTGTTATATCTTCAGGGCTGTCCACTCCGGCAAACATCACGTTCGGACAGTGCTTTAGCTCCAGCAAGCACGGGACCTGCTCAAGGTCGACACGCTTTTGCGCACACAGTTGTGTTTCAACAGCAATGTGCACCTCTCTGCAGCTCACACCTGCTCCTGGGAGACCTGGGGAGCCCACCCTGCCCTCTGTCTGCATCACCCCAACTCTCCTGTCTCCATAGCCTGACCCCAAAGCCGTGGATGGTGATAGGGGGAGCTACTGGTGGCTCAGTCTCCTGCAATATTCACTGGGGCCCACGAGCCAAAGCCTGGCTGAATGGCTCCGTTACACAAGATAAGCCCAGCCTGACTCCTCTGAGCTGGGCTACTCTACATGATGTTATTCAGCGATCAAAAATGGAGACAGAAGAAAAGCAGAACTGACAGGCTTCATGTTTTTGAGACATTTAACAGCTCTTCATGAAGCACTGTTCTTTCAGTGGAGAGAACAGAGTACCCGCAGAGACTGACAATTAAATCTACAGCTATATATAGTGTAAAATTTAAAAACCTTTAAAATGGATCCCGATATTCACAAATAGTGCTGGTAGGAAAAAAAGACAGGCTCAGGCCTTACATTGTGGACGTGCAAGGAAATGTCCTCGTTCCTGATGACGACGAGCAGCCTGTCAGCATCCAGGTGTTTCGCTTCGCAGAAGCTCAGAGGCTCGATCTCCACGTGGCCGTCTTTCTTCAGCAAGGTCTGAAACAGAAATCATTGCGGCACATAAGAAGGTTTGTACGGAGATATCTTCTCAATAGTGGTGCCATGCTCCTGGCATACCCGTGCCTGGGGACATGAGGGAGGAGCATGACAGCAACCCCAACCAGGCACCCTGGTGCCAAGGGCCGCCTACAGTGTCCATCTGGGCAGCCTAAAGTGTCCGTCTGTCAAAAGCACGGCAAGCTCCAGGCTGGGGCTCCAGCCAGAGGTGGAGGAAGCAGCCATTTTACCTTTGTCAACAAAAACCTTTTAGAAAACCACCTCAAGCATCTCACCGTACCATGCATCAGGCCTCCATGCTATTTTGGAGCAGCAAACCTTCCCGCACAATCATCCTCCCCAAGTTTTCAACTCTTTAATCAGAGCTCGAGCAAAAGCCACCTCAGGGGAGGTTGCGTTTGGGCTGCTTCTGCATGAACGCCGATTGTTTCGGCCCAGGGGACGTTCAAGTGATAGGACAAGAAGAAACGGCCTCAAGTTGCATCAGGGAAGGTTTAGATCGGATATTGGGAAAAATTTGTTCACCAAAAGGGTTGTCAAGCATTGGAACAGGCTGCCCAGGGAAGTGGTTAAGTCCCCCATCCCTGGAGGTATTTAAAAAACACGTAGACGTAGTGGTTAGGGACACGGTTTAGTGATGGACTTGGCAGTGTTAGGTTTACAGTTGGACTTGATGATCTTAAGGCTCTTTTCCAACCTAAATGATTCTACGAAATAATTTCTGGTGGCAGGAGCCGAGATGAAATGGCAGAGACCGCTCCTGGCTTAAGGGAACCAAATGCCATCCATGTCGGGTAGAGGAAGCTTGCTCTGAGCCTGCTCCTGCTGCCCTCAGCTCTCACCCCAGGGCCACCCGTCCCCGTCCAGGCCGGCGGGACTGGCTGTTACCTTCACTCTTGCAAAGAAAGGGTCCTTGCCCGTCTCCACCAGGTAGAACATGCCGGCACGGCCGCAGGCCTCCTTGGCCACGCTGCGCAGGCGGAAACACAGCGTGCTGCACAGGTCCGCGATCATCTCCTCGAAGGCCACTATCCTCCCGGGGAGGGACGTGCACGTCCACTTGCTCGCGGCCTCCCTGTGCGCCGTGACCGGCCCTCCGCCCTCGCTCTCCATGTCGGCCCTGCTCAGCATCACCCTGTTGAACTCGGCGTACTCGTCGAGGATGACAGCGATGTCTCCCCACGAGTCCTTTAGCTTATTATCGTATTTGAGCTTGCTGAGGTGGAAGGGAGCCGTGCAGCCCTGGCGCTGGGATGTGGCCCTGCTCCTCTCATCGTAGAGGGTGTCCTGCCACGGGGTACACGGGTCCCCACTCCAGCTGCTTCGCTGGTGGCAGCCGAGCCCGCTCGGCCACGTGTTGGAGGGCAGGACTGTCACCTGCAAAGGGCTCCTGCTCCGCAGGGAGAGCGGGATGGGAGCTTCTCGCACAGGCAATGTCTCAGACATCACCTGGGGAGAAAAGTCTTTTGGAAAGATGCTTTTGGAGGTAGAAAAGGGTGGTTTCCCACTCTTTAGGATTTGTTTTAGCTTATAATGGAAACGGAGACACTCCATGTCCAAAGTATGCTGGGTGATTTCCTCAAAACCCCTCCAAGTCCCCATCAGTGACCTTAACAAATGAGACTGCCCTGCACAGCGGCTGCGCCTCTTCGAAGGCTGCGTATTTCCCATGCTCTCCTGGCACTTTTTGGTGACCACAAAGTTCCGGTAGTCCTTGGTGATCCCCTGGCTGTCCCTAATATTGACATAGGGTGGAACGTGCCTGCTGCTGGTTTCCCTCGGGGGGAGCGGCCAACAGTGCTCGGCCCGTGAGCAGCCCCTCTCTGTGCCCAGCGAGCCCCAGTCCTCGCTGTGCCCCTCCGTGTGCACCGAGCTCGTGGAGAAGGAGTTGCAGTTAGTCCTTGTGCCTGCAGCATCCCTGGATCTCGTGCTGTAGGAACCCCTGGTTGTAAGCAGGGACCGTGAAGTACCCCCAGAATACTCCTGATCTGAGTCGCCGGAGAAAGCCTCAAACAGATCATCAAAGGTCAAGCCCATGTGTCTGTCTTTGCTGGGGGAATGTTTTGTTCTCAGAAGCATGTCCGAAATATCCTCATTGTCACTGACCTCCAGGCTTTCTCCAGAGAGCCCCCTGTGCACAGGTAACGGCAACATTGGGAAGGGGAGAGTGGGGATTTCTCCCTCTCCCACCTCCATGCTGGCATGGTGCAGATCAGCAAACGCGTCGGATCCCTTGGCCTTGTGCCCCCCCTGCTTGCACACAGACTGGGGCTCGCACAACGGGTCGAGCAACTCCCCCGCTGAAAAAGATGCAGGACTGGCAAGAGGGAGGCTGCTTTCTCCTTCTGAATCCTCAGGCAGGATGGGTTCCATCTCGTGGCTCCCTACCGCATCCACTGCTTGGCCCCCAGGGCTGGCACACCTGGGGCAGGTGCCCACGCAGCAGGACCATGGGGGACTGTCTGGAGCCGGACTTGTGCCAGGAGAGAGCATCTTGGCGTGCACACCGAGGACTGCGTCCAGCTCAGCGCTGTGCAGACCTGCCTTGTGACCACATGGAGGAGAAGGAGGCCTCGATCCCAGGTCACCTGGCACAAGCGCATCCGTGGGGGAGCTCTCCGCCGGCTCTGCATAGCACGGACCCACTTTTTTCACCTCTTTTTTCACCTCTTCTACACATCTGGGCTTTAAGGAGCCGTCTGGGCTCTTGGCAGCCACACTCACCTCTGCAGAATCTACTTGCTCGCAGGATTTCCCGTGCTTGCACAGGACTGGCCCCTGCTTGCTCTGCTCTAACAAGTCAGGGGGGGTGTCTGCGTCTCCACCGGGGGGGTGAGGGTCCTGCTGGGGGGGAGGAGCAGGAGCCAAGCCTGCGCGGGCAGGTGGGGACAGGCTGTCTGGGGAGCTCTGCTGCTGCCTGGGGTGCTCCTTCATGGCAGATATCCCCTCTCTCACGGAGGAGGAGGGCTCTGATTCCAGCAGGTTGTGAAGAGAGGTCTCTGGCTCCTGCGGTGGGTTCGTCACCATCCCTGTGTTCGCTTCATTGCTCCCGGGGGACTTCTCTGCACCGAGGCACACATCGTCGCTCTCCCCAGCTTCAGAGTCACCTGCTAAGGCTGTACAGTCAAAGGCGAAGCCCAGGCCATCACCTGCTCCCGAGGACTCATCCAGCACATCTGTCTGGTTGGCAGAAGGGTTGCTATACTGTTCTCCCACCAAAAACTCATTCCCTTCTTGGTTTGATTCACCAGTGCTCAGCAAAATGAGGTCAGCATAAACGTCGCCTCCGTACTTTTGGGAAAGGCAGCCGCTCCCTCCCAGGCCACTCTGCGATGGAGACTCGATGCTTGCCATGGCCTCCTGGTCCTCTTTAGCAGCCCCTGGATCTGTTGCTCCATCAAGAGACATGAGGCAGACAGAGCTGGAGTCAGGAGACAAGGTTAGTGACAGTCCCTGGCCGAATGGTGACCTGAGGCCAGCTGTGCTGGCAGCTTCGGTCCCAGCAGGCACCCATGTTTCTGCAGAGGGCGCACGATCCTTGTCTTTCTGCTCCAAACTGTCCCTGAGCATCTCCCCAGCAGTTCCCACGTTGCCTGTAACACTGTCTGGCTGTGCCCCACAGACAAGGCTCGGATCAGATAGTACCGGCAACATCAACCCGCTGTCACGGGGTGACCCCACATCGGCTGAACTGGCTGCGTGTGCCAAACCAACACTGTTTGTCTCCGCACCTGAGGTGGCCAGAGCCTCCTGGGCCTCTTGCGGCGTGTCCAGGCTTGGTGCCATCTCATCAGGAAGCCCTTGAGGGCCAGTGCCAGTCCCAGCTGACAGCACTGGCGTTGATCTGCGTGGGCAGGGGGACGCTAAGGCAGTGGGGCCGGGCACAGAGCCCTCTTCAGGAAGGCCAAAGTCATTCAGACATGCTGAATCCACTGGCTTCTGCTCGCTCTGTTCATGCTTCACGTCAGCATCACCACTTTCAGAAAATGCTAAATCAACATGACCCAGGACTGTGCTTTCATATTTGGAGTCCTCTTTCTCTTTTTTCCCCTCCTCCACCTCTTCCTCCTCTTTTTCTGGACATCCAAAGGGCTCCTGTGATTCCCTCCCTTCCCCACTGACTCCATCAGGCTTTGCGCTTTTGGGACTTGCTTCTGAGAGCACTGAATCACAGACACGTTGCGGTCCATCGCTGGTGGCCCAGCTGCCGTCCTCAACCTCCGTACTGTGCCCAGCATCTCCCATGTTCTCCCTTTCCTCAGGATGGCCAGGGCCACCCCCTGACCCTGCTGCCCACCCGTTCTCTTGCTGCTCTCCAGGTCCACACAGCGCACTTGGTGCATTGCTCCAGGGAGCTATACTGGAACTTGGGCCTTGGCTGTGGGGGTTTTCTCTGCCCAGCGCAGCTGGGGGCTTGCCGGCATTGTCAAGCTCATCGGAAAGCCTGGAGGCGATCGTAGCGTCCAGCGGTCCCTCCTTGGGCAGCTCCTCCTGAAACGACACAATTCAGAGGTTAATCTTCAAGGGAGGCAAATGCAGGAGCTGAGACACCCATGAAGGAGGACACGGATATTTTAAATGCTCAAACTTTGTGAGTACCACCATTCCTACAGCATCTGAGGACATTAGTTTGTCTCTAAAATAAGTCCAGGTTGAATCCTTACCCCACGTGAGCCACTACCACCCCCACTGCAGCCACCAAGCTGAGCCCCGCAGACAGCCAGGGAAAGGTTTTGAAACTTTCTACCTTCTTTACGCCACGAAATGGCTTACAAATAGGCCAAACTGCGCAGGGGCCATCAGCCGGTGCCCAGAGGTAATGTACGCAGCAGCATCCTCTTGTCTCTACTGAGTTTATCTAGCCGAGAAAGCTATATGGACACTACTGACAGTGATCCCACACTTCCTCACAAAACAATTCTGCCTGTTCCACAACACTAAAACCAGGTGGTAAAAAACACTGGGATATTTTTTCCTTTGTGCAAAACCAGTTGCAGCCCTATGGCAGCTGCCCCTGTGTTCAGAGCAGAAGTTTTAAAGGCATGATTTTAACTCAGGCTTGAAAAATGTCATCAGGGCACCCATGTTTTAATTTTACCCAAGTACCTCCGCTCCTGACCATCTATAAACTGTAGAAAAGATAAAAAACAATTTAAAAAACCCCACCCAGAACGGAATATTAACTAGCTTCGCCAGAGAGGTGTGGGAAATGTTGCAAAGCACTGCACTGCTACCTGTGTGAGGGAAACCTCTCCAAGCCAGTAAACCTCAGCATTCCAAACCAGTGGAGGAAAGGCTGCGCCGTGTCCCGTGACACATCTGGGCTGCTGCGACCAGGGGCAGACAAATGCAATTGCCCACAGGAGACAGGCAGGCTTTTGAGTGTCAGTCTGGGGCGTTTGTGGTTCCTCTCCTCCCTCAGCTAAGTGCAGGTCTGAGACCTCGGCCAAGCTTGCACAGCTCACAGCCCAAACCTGGGACAGATGCCGACCGCGACACTTTCATTGCTCTAATTCTTTGGAATTCCTCCCCCTTGGAAAGCATCCATGTCGAGGCTCTGCTCCCTTGGACAGGGATAGATACAGCTTGTGCCAGAGCCTGGGGATGTCAGCTCAGTCCAAGAAGACATCCAAACCCGGACTGAGGCCTGAAAGCTGCTTTTTTATGCTGACTCTGAGCACGTCTGCGTGGCAATCGCTTGGGGCAGCTAAACACTGGGGGGACATTTCTCCATCCTGTTTTGGGGACCCCCACGACCTGGCTCTAAGAGAGCCCACAAGGACGTCTGCTCCACTCCTCTCAGATGATCCTACTCCTATAAGCACAAAATGCATTGTGTGCGCTGTAGACTCGTATCACCCAAACCCCAAGCTCTTACTGCAGTGATGGGTGAGACATCATGCGCACACTCCTCAGGAACGACTGCCGGCTGCCTGTCTTTCACAGCCAGGCTCTCATCAGCATGTTCAGCGAGGGAGAGCTTCTCGGGACAGCTTGTGGAGGAAGGCTCCTCCTCCTCACAGGGCAGCTCCCCTGAAGAAGACGATACTGTACTATCGACAACACCAGGAGCCCCATCAGCATCAGTCTGAGAGTCTGCAGGGCTCTCCTCTGGGTGGAAAGGTCCCTGGCAATGTGGGCTGCGATCCAGAGAGCTGCTGGGAGTCTGGTCAGGGTCTGACCGAGAGTCTGCAGGGCACGTCTCCAACCCAAAACAATCCTCACCATCGTCACTCAGCTCAAGAAAATCCCCAGTGCTGTTTATTGAGACATACTTCTTGGGGTTGCTGTGCTCCACCACCTTCCTCGTGCTGCTCAGGGATTTGCTGGGTTTGCTGTAGAAGAGAGCCACCCACATATGAAGTATCAGCTTCATTTCATCCATGTCGTCGGGCAGATCAGGGTCCCAGGGCCTGGAAGAAAAAGCAAACACAGCCTGAAACACCTTCATCCTCCCTCCGGTTGACTAGCACAAGCTAACTCATCTCCTGGTTCCCCATGGCGCTAAGCCCCAATGCAGGGAGGCTGCAAGTGCCCAGCTGCAGGCAGAGATCACTTGATGTGTTTTTTCCACCTTGCTGAAAAAAAAAAGAAACTCACGGCTGCAAAGGAGGGCTGCTGTTCGTGGCTCTAGGTACCAATGCTAGCTGCAGAGCCATGGGAATCATAGAATGCTTTGGGTTTGGAGGGACATTTAGAGACCATTTAGTCCAATCCCCCCCTGCCACGGAGGAAGATGCCAGGGACACCTTCCACCAGATCAGGTTGCTCAGAGCCCCGTCCAACCTGACCATGAGCTCTTCCAGGGATGGGGCATCCACAACTTCTCTGGACAACCTGCTCCAGTGTCTCACCACCCTTGGCATAGAACATTTCTTCCTTATGTCCAAACCAAACCTTCTCTCTCTCAGTTTAAAACCATTGCCCCTTGTCCTGTCACTACAGGCCCTGGTAAAAAATCTTTCTTTGTCTTTCTTATAATTGAAGCCTTTATATATCGAAAGGCTGTGATTACGTCTCCCCGGAGCCTTCTCTCCTCCAGGCTGAACAACCCCAACTCTCTCAGCCTCTCTCCATAGCAGAGGTGTTCCATCCCTCGGATCATTTCTGTGACCTCCTCTGGACCCGCTCCAACAGATCCATGTCTGTCCTGTGCCAGGGACCCCAGAGCTGGACGCAGTGCTCCAGGCAGGGTCTCCCCAGAGTGGAGCATCACCTCCCTCGACCTGCTGGCCATGCTTCTTTTGATGCCAGCCAGGGTACGATTGACTTTCTGGGCCGCGAGCACGCATTGCTGGCTCATGTCCAATTTGTCACCCACCAGTATCCCCAAATCCTTCTCCACACGGCAGGCACACCAGCTTTAACACAGCAAAACTGGGTATCTGAGCATGGGGAAAAAGGCAATTATCATGCAAAGCAAAGCAAGAAAGAGCAAAGAAAGCCCATTCCAAAAGCTTTCCAGGTGTCCAGCAAGAGACGTCCCCTACAGATGGCCTTCCAGACTGACTTACCCATGCAGGGCACGGATGACTGTTTTCTCCAGGGCATCGTTGGTGTACCTGCTGTCCAAATTGAAGAGATACTCTGCCTCCCAGTGGCACGTCACCTTCACGGACTCGCCGCAGATGTTCACTGTGTGGGACTTGGCGAAGTCCTCCTTCGGCCTGGGGGAGAGCAGGCTGCTCCTGCGCCTCATTGTCACAGCCCTGAAGGGCCGCTGGTGGTGGGTGCTGTTCTGCTGGTGGCGGAAAGGAAGGACTTTCCCAACCAGGGGTCCTGCTCGGGCATTCCTGGTCCCGTTTCTGGCGGGTGATTGTCCAGGGTAAGGGGCACCTCTGGGATACATGTGTTTCTTTGAGTGCTCAGGCAGCTGTGAGGCGTAGGAGTGCTCGGCAGAGATGAAGAAATGCTTGTTCACCTCAGCAGCTTCTTGAGTCTGTCTTGGAGGCAACGCATGGGGTTTTGCAGGGCTGGGGCTCGCGCTGCTCTTCTTGCTGAAAACCCCAGGGCTTTTCTCCCTGGGAATAGAGGCTGAGTCACTTAAGTCTACTTTTTCAGCAGGAGGAAGCTTCTGGTTTGGCGATGCTTTGCTAGGAGAGGTGGCTCCCTTTGCAAGCTTGTCTATCCTGTGGTATTCGTGGTCAGAAGCAACGCGCAAGGATTTGTGCTTGTGATGACTCTGCTGCTCCTTCGCAGAGTCGCTGGAGGGGCTGCAGGACACAGCGATCATCCTGCTGTCCCTGGAGATAAACGAAGGAATACAAGAACCCAGAGCCAGATCAGCCAGCAAGTTCAAGGCGTGGGACTCGTAGTCGTTCCTCTTCAGATCGAAACCGAGATCAGCAACCCCGCCTGGGTAAATCTCACTCGTTTGGTTATCTGCTTCGTGGCACTGGGAAGAAACTTCGCTCGGGAGGACTGAGAATGGCTCCTTCCACTCTGCGTGAGAAAAACAAAGTCAGAGAAGAAACAAAAGGCCACGGAGCTCTGCCTTGAGAAAGGGTTCAATGCTGACATTCAGTCTGGCAGGAAAAAAGTCTCCCTCCAACGTGGAATTTGCACACTTGAAAAAAAACACCTCGATGATCTACACAATGATGATGCTACAAAACCACTTCCACGGCTGCTACAAAAGGATCCAGAGTTGGGATCTAAGCAACTTCAGGAAAGGGGTTTATTCTCAGAAATAAAAGGCATAGAATCCAGAATGAACAAAATTTCCCTTGGCCTCTGTGCACAGGGTAGTTTGGCCACTTAAATACAACCTGAATGAGATATTTTAAGTGTTTCCTTAAGCCTTTTTTTTCCTTTAATTTTTCTTCTAGTTTCAGTATTTGCAATTTTCTCAGAAAAATGCCGTGCTATGCTTTCAATAATCCACAGTCACAAAAACCCCTCTCTCAAACAGAGAGAAAACCCACCCTGCTCTCATGCTTCCCACTGCACAACCTCCCAAGACCTGCCCCTGAGCTGTACTCCAGGGCACACGCAGAAACCTGGGGGCTCCCAAATGCAGGTAGAGCCAGCAAATTAGGTGCTCGTTTACTTTTTGGCGTTAAAAATGCCCCTCACCATGGCTCAAGGCCCATGTTCATAAAAACAGTATGAAGTCATTAAACAAGGCTAACGCCTTCTACTAAGAAACAGCACAAAAATCTCTCTTCAAGTAAAACCTTATTAAATTACATCTGTGCTAAAGTCCCACGTGTTACATTTAATTTCCTTGGGAACGGCATAGTAAGACATATAAATTGAGTACTTCTTACTCCTAAACACTCTGATTTTGCATTTTTGGCAGATCCTGGCATTCAGGAGGGCCCATCTAACACCCTGGCTGTGTGAGAGCATCGGCCAGATCCGCGCTGGGAACCCCCACATGACAGAGGCAATGAGGGGCGGCGTTTGATACGCACACGCTGATGAAAAGGGCCACGTTTCAGGAACACTTGGCAATAAAAGACCAAGAAGAATGGATAAACTGAGCCGAGGTGGCTAAACCAGTCTCTGAAACTTCCACCTCCCCCAGGAAGGGGAAAAAGAAAGACCAGAGACAGATCTGAAAAAGGGCATCACAACGCGAGTGTGAGAAAATGGGACAAATTAACAGAAAATGACTCTCCCGTTCCATCATTTGTTTTGGCACTGTAATACTGGTTCTCAGTTTAACAGCAGACTCCCAGCCAGCACCTGCAGACGCTACGCTCAGGGGCTGTCCGCGCCGCCTCTTAAATCTGCTGCAGCCTGTCTGCGAAGGCTGCGACAATCCGACTCTTTTTAAAACGACTGGATTTACAATGTAACGGACTAAAAATCTAGCCAGAGGCTGGCTACAAGCAGAGGTTACAATGCTCTGCCCAAGAGCTGCCTCAACACAGTTTCAGAGCTTAGCAGTTAAAAATCAGGCTTTTTAAAACTATCCCAGCAGTTTGCCAAAGATGCAAACCAAGGGCTTTGGAAAGGACTGGGAAGAGACCCCGTGTGGTTTGGACATCCTGTAACGGTAATTTTCACCGTCGCCTTCATATTTTTACACTCTGAGTGCGTAACTGGGAGCCTGCAGGCTGTGGGGCAACAGTACCCAGAGCTCAAGCAAGACCCTCAGCACTAAATGATGTAAGGCCCTTTGGCTGCTGCTGAACACGCTGTTACTACCATCACCTGACCATGCTGTTTGATGGCTCAGCTTTTAAAGGAAAGATTTCCACAGGGAACAGCGCTCTTACCGCTTTCTGCTTGCTTTTTGGCTTGAGGTTTCGATGGGCTGTGAGCCACGCTTTTTAGCAACTTACTTTTCGCTGGCTTCGTGACAGTCTCAGCAACAGGAACTTTTTTCATGTCTGGGTTCCTCAGTGTCTTTGGCCTCTTTGTTTCCAAGCCAGGACCGTCGGCAGCTGAGGTTTCCTTCTGAACAGGTTCAGACTGTGTTTTGTGTACAAATTCCGCAGACAGGACCTCCGCACCTGGGACAAGGAAAAGGGAGGGCATTTGTTTTCGTTTGAGACACATTCAGATGAAAAAGGAGTAATTGCAAAATACCTAGTTAAGGAAAGTAGAAGGACAGCTCTAGGAGTGATTGGCAGCAGCAGAGTAGTCTTCAATGACTTGATTTATGCATCTGTTCTTACAAATGGGTTTGTTACTGATGCGAGTGATCAGTAAGCAGTTATTAAAGATTAAGCATCACTTTTTAAGCTCATCAGAAGCCTGCTTTCCTGACCTACAATAGGCATTCTCTGGGGATAAGTCACTTTAATGCCTGCCTGGCGCACGTGCACCCTGAGGGCGCTTATTTACCTCTCCAAGAAGCGCAGGAGAACCTCTCCCAGATCCATCACCCAGGCCCGAGGCAACGTGCCCCAGGACAGAGCTCGATGGACTGTGAATCAGAGCTGACTTCAGCCCACAGTGGGCAGACACCATGCCACCCCTTGCGCTGCATGACAGCCCATTTCCACAGTCGCTGCTGCGACCTGCGATGTATGGAAATGCCAGGAGAGGTTCCTTTGGATGTTTTCGGCCACGTTTCATCTCAACCCACTTTGAGTGTCTCTGCAGGTCAGGTGGAGGCTCAGGCTGGCTCAAAAGGACAGGCTTAGCCTATCCTTGACAGTGAGACAGGAGCCTTCAGAGGATAATTTATGCCACCGAGACACATCGCACGAGCAGCTCAGGCCAGACACCAGCCTTCAGAAGAGTGAGTTGGGTGTGATTAATCCCACACTTCCTGTTTCCTCAAGGCCACAGCAAAAAAGTTGACTCTCAGGGAGTCACAACTCAACCATGTAGGGTAGCTGGTTATGTAGGCAGCCTGTAATGACCACGGTTTTGGCAACCACTCCTTGCCTGAGCCATCAACAGCCCGTAGACAAGGGACACAATAACCACGACCTGGCTGATGTCCCTGTGCACAGTCACTTGTAAACAAAGGAAGGCAACAGCATGGACCACCGCACCGGGTTTCAGGCACCTTCACTGAAATCCCCTGTCATAGCCCTGGGCTCCTTCCCAGGTTGAACGAGAGACTGTGGAGACATCACCACAGACCTATTTGGATGCTCTCAGGAGGCTCCTGCTTGCTCTGGGTACCCGGGAAGATGGAGAAGGAACATGGCTCCTAGTGAACCCTCAGTACCCTGGCTGGATAACCCGGAGAAGCAGAAGTCAGTCAGTCACATTTATGTAGCACTTACCTCTTTTCCTTCTGTGCGGAAACTGCAAATTGGCTAATTTAAGCATGGGCTCATTGGAACTGGCCGCAAGGCCTGGCTTTTTAGGAAAAGAAAAAGCAATGCTGATTTTCTTCTTCTTGGTTGCTTTCCTGTTCCTGCTGCTGTCCCCCATAGGATGCATTTGCATCTTGAGGGGTGACCATTTCTTCCTGGTGCTGGTCACAACGGCTTGGCTGGATTTCCTCCTGCTCTGTTGCACCCGTAGTTTGCTGGCCAAGTTGACATCTTTTGCGGGCCCTTCACCATTCCGGTCCAGCCCCACTGTGGGCTTTGGGTTTTCACTTTTGACTTTTATTTCCGCTGCTGTGTTGGGCGGAATAGGGTCCGGTGGCACAGCTGAAGAGAAGTCCACTTTACAGTCAGGCTCTGAATTGCAGCAAAGAGACTGAACAGCACCAGTCAAACATCCTAAGGCAGCCGCCATGTCCAGAGTATAGCTGCTGGGATCGGAGAGATAACGCTGCAGCTGGGAGAAGGACTGCTCAGCATGTTTTTTGAAGGGATTAATACATTCATCCTCGGCTGGTGAGAGGAGAGAAGAAAGGGGAAGTTTGCTGGTTTGGCCAGAGGTGGGCTGCGGAGTTTGATCAAGCTTTGCGTATTCCTGGAAGTGCTGTTTGATACGTATGCTGGTGCTGACTCTGTCCCCCCATGAAGAATTGGTGGCTTTCTGTAAGGCATAGTGAAGTCCAGGCAAAACTGAGGATATTTTTAATGAGATGTCACTATCTTCCCTTTCATCTTTTGGATCGTGCTTTTCAACTGCGAAAGGAAAAAAACCCAGAATTTTACTCGTATAAAAAAGGATTAAATTCCCCAAATTGTCTCACTGTTACATGCTAAGAGAACATGAAAGCTATGAAAAAGCCCCAGAAGCCAACCTACAAAAAGCTAGCCCCAGGGGCAGTGTCCTGGTTTGACAGATGCTTGTAACTGCTGAAGGTAAAAAAGAATTGCATGTGGGAGTCAAAAGTGGATTAAACTAAGATGAAAGACTGCTGTTGTATCTGCTAGCCCCATTCTGCAGCAAAATACAGAGTGAGATCGCACACACAGTGGTCTAAGTCCCTTCCTTCCAGCAATTCTCTCTAAATTCAACATTTAGGACAGTCAGAGCCCTGAAAATACATAAGGTTTTTTGGGTTTTTTTAAACCTGTTCAAATTCAGGGCTGCCGATGCAGGGTGTTTAGACTAGCCCCATTTTCAGATCACTTGTGTTGTTTATGTCCCTGTTCAGATGCAACTTCCAGCAGCTCCATCTCTACCTGCTGACAGCGTAGGTGGCCGCAGTTCACATGAAGACACCACATTAGTGCTCTGGAGTGGGACGGGGAACACAGACTGGGTCCCCCAAGCAGACCTGGGGACTGTATAAATAAAGAACATGAACCTCTGGGTGATTTTCTAAAGCTGAAGGACTGATCCTACCGAAAACAGTTGGTGCTTCTCATTTCAACAGGACTAACGCCCTACCACGTACAGCACATAGCATCATAAAGCTTAGCTCCCAGTAGGGATCAACACGAACAAGTCCCGAAGTCCCATGAGGGAGAGTGCCTGCCCTCGCAGGTGTCACCTGGGCACAGCAGTGTCCTCTCGCTGTCTGGAAACGCCTGGAAAGCCAGTGTGATATGCAGAGCCTGTTGGCCTTTCCGCACAAGCCAGACTTATCCGGCTTCATCCGCTGCAACCCAGCAGTCTGATGTTGGCACTTTCCACCTGCAGGCTTGGCCCATCTGTGTGTTATGATCCGACTCCGAGGTTTCTTTTGGCTGCAGGGCCAGGCTGACAACCCCAGTGCCCTTCCCCATCACATCCCTTTCCAGCAAGGCAAAGGCATTTCTTTTCCTTTCCCAGATGCGTGACTTGCTTCCCCTATTGACCCTGCTGTTGCCTTGCACTGGCAATGCTGGTCCCTGTTACCGGCAAGACCAGGCATCCCCACAAGCCAGATTCCAGCTGCCTGCTTCCGCTACTGGCTCAGGAACGCTGTGGCATGTCTGCACAGTGGGCTTGTTACGCCTGCCCTACATTCCTGCCGACGGCTGTCTGGACAAGAAAGGAACAGCTTCAGAGGACGCTTGTTTTGAAATGGGAAATATTATTCACGCTTCGAGTCTGAGCTGAGCGCCTTCAGATGAGTCTGTCCTTCACCCTCCTTTTCTCTGCGTCTCCCCTGCACCCCTGCCATCTTTGGTGACCATCCTTTTTCAACCCCAAACCACTGCACAGCTCTGCTTATCTTCATAGAAAGGAGAAGCCCTAAAGGAAAAAGGATTTATAATCCCAGCAAGAAGAGATCTCGGACCCAGGGGACAGTCAGGGCTGGCTGGGGTAACGCCGCTCGCGTAGGCAGCATGGGACAGCGTGTGCATGTGCTAGCACCCGAGGGAAAACATCTGGAAGCCATCAACGTTCAGATTGCGTCACGTAACATGGAGCGTTTCCTCAACGTTATCCTCTCCCCCTGCCTCTTCGCTTCGCTGCCAGCTACTCTTGGCTTGCCCAGGCTTCGCCGCCTCTTTAGATCAACATCAGCCACAGGCAACGTCTGCGACAGCCCCAAACCTTCCTACCAACCAGCTGCCTGCGCCGCCTTGGCTCTGGGGCACTCCTTATGCCTGGTGCCCTCTCCTGTCTCCACCACCTTCTTCAGTAACCTTCTTCAAGATAAAGATCCTTGCTCTGTTCTCCTCTCCCTCAGCATACAGTGCTTGCAGTCAGCCTTTCTGGAATAGATCCCTCCACTCCGGAGGGTATTTTCTGATCGTTGCGGGGCTGGTCAGCAAGCTCACAATATCTGGAAGTTCCCACTTCCAGTCTGGTTTCCTTGCATTTTCCCCCTTCACCTCACCCCAATTCAGGCCTTTGCTTCAGGCATCAACCTGATCCCAGGTTTGACCTGGCACTTTGGATCTTCAGTCTGCCTCAGGAGGAGTCTGTCTCTCTCCTTTGCCTAGAAAAGAAACTAGAAAAGTCGCCACACTAACACAGCCATCAGCAGCACGTCCTTAAAGTTAGGCTGACTGAATTCAGGCATCAAGACATTCGCGCCCCGCGCACTGCCAAGTTACCATCACGTCTTCACCCGACTTACAAGCCCAATTCGTATGCGGATCCTGAAGGAGAAAGTTTATAACTGGAGGTTAAACACCGGACAAAGCTTGGATGTGCTGGTAGGTCCTGTTGGTTCTTCTGCTGATTTTATCTTCTGGGGAGAGGAGATGGGTATGTCCTGTGCAGCTCCGTCAGCGATGCCAGCCATCACTTACGCAGAGGCGGACTGAAATACCAGGGTGTGCTGGCATAAAGTCTCTTGGCTTGTCCCTAGGATGACTCAACAAAAAGCAATCCAGAGTTACGCAGAGCAAAAGGCCGCTGTTTATATGTTGCTTGGGGATCTGCAAGGCTAGAAGTATTACTGGTGGAGTGGATGCAGTGAGAGGTGCGCGGATGAAGCTGTCCAGGGGAGGCAGAGCAGTAACTTACTTTATGTCCACGAGAGGAAATTGTAGTGTGAATATTTCCACATAGACAGTGCAGCAAGAAGCCAACAGATAAGAGAAAACTTGAGGCAAACGCAACAGAGGTTGAAGCTCGTTCTTATTTCAAGATCTTTATGTTCTCTTATTTAGAACCACAGAATCGTTAAGG
>VZTL01055483.1:12764-54047 GCA_013400535.1 Scopus umbretta | reverse complement strand
CCGGGCAGGTAAGCGCGGCCGCGGCCCCTCCCTGGCGCTCCGGAGGCGCCGCCGGGGGTCCCGGCACCCCTTCTGCCGCCGGGCTGCGGCTCGCCTCCCCCGGCCTGGCCCCTGCTGCTCCGGCCCCTCGCCGCAGGGCTGTGTCGGGCCCCCTTCCTGCACCCCTGGCCCTTGGGGTCTGGCCCCTCAGGGCGTGGGCTGCGGGCTCCCCTTGGCCCGCCGTGGCCTCCCCCCTCAGGCTCCCCCGGCCCCCCACTTTCCCTGGGTTGCCCTTGCCGGGCGTGGGGGGCTGCAGCGGCATCGCCCTTCCTCTCGTTGCCTGCGCCGGGGAAATCGCGGGTGACACGTGTGTGGTTTCAGCCGTGCCCTTTAGTGCCCCGGAGCTGCCGCTTTTTATATCGAAAGCGATTTGCACGTTTCTCCAGGGCTTCTGACTTCTGGGGTGCTTTGTAGGATCGTAGCCTCTGGCCGCCCCAGCCGCAGGGCAGGGTCCTGCATCTAAGCCCCTCCGAGCTGCTTCCAGGCTCTCCTAAGCCAGATCTGCGCCTCTCTGAGGTAGGTCAAGGTTATTGTGCTCTTCCTCCTGTGGATTGGGAACGTTGAAATGTGGATATGTTGTGGGATTTCCCCAAGATTACCCTCGGAATTGGACCCCAAGTACCCTCTCCTCTCTTGCACCTTCCAGAGTCGCTGGGCTCCTGCTGGGTGAGGGCACAGTCACCGAAATCAGATTTTCCAGTGCCCTGGGCCTCTTCCCTGCAGGGCTTTTCAGCTTTTAGTTTCTATACCTTGCCAGGCTGTCCGACTAACAAATGTCGGAGCAGGATGCCAGCTATGTTATTTGGCCCAAGATCTTTTCGATATTAGGTGTTTACAGTTAAAGACTGGGTGTTTTTACCGTAGCACGTTCATCTCCAAGGGTCTCGCTGCCATTAGGATCTGACCTCTCGTGGCACGGCTGCTGCTGTTGGGGTTCTATCTGCAGTGATTTTGATCACTGCAAGTCACTGTGGCTTTGCCTCTCAAGAACTTCTTGGCAATGGCAAGCAAAAGGCAATCGAACTAGAGTGGTACTCGGCTGATAACGATGTATCCTGTGGGACTTGGATGGCGGTTGTCTTCTTGTCCTCAGCTTGCGTTCTGCGTTCCAGGCTGTTATAAATAAAGGTATAGATGAGGTCTAAGAGGAGGAGTTACTCTGACCTCTTCACCAGAAATAAACACCAGTATTTAATGAGGATTTACCCCTTTGAATGTCTTGCCTGTAGGATTTTAACTGTGTGCTACTACTTCTTGCCATTCACACAAGCACAATTTTTCTCTTGGTGCTGTGCCCTTGGGCTCATTTGTTCACTGAGTGCCCATCGTAGTAAGGAGCGTATGTTTTGAGGGCGATGATGGTTGGTGGCAGAGATGGATGGCCGAGTTGGAACAGGGAACAAATCTGTGTCGTAAATTGGAGCCCGGCACTGCTCTGAAGGAAAGCCTGCAGTCTTGTTTGATGCCCAGCAATCTTGTTAATGTCTTGCTAAGATGCCAGGGCCCTAGAAGATCCTCCTGCTGCTGTTTTAAGAAGGGGTCGTGTGCTGTATTAAATTACTAGGCGGTAGAAGTCACAGACAGCCTGTCAGGGCCATTTGCTCCCCTTTTCCTGCCAAGATATAAATCAGTGGGCCAGATGGGGGGGAAATACCTAACTGGCTGGTCAAGGTGACAGCAGCACATACACGTGGAAGCAGCCCCCCCCCCGGCTCACTTGTGCGTCACGTTTTGCGTGGTAGGTCTCTGGTAGGGCAAAGGTGTGATGGAGAGAAGGGATGAAGACGCAGTGGCTGGGGCTTGGTGTGCCTGGAAGCTGTGAGGAATTGGAGCTGTGCTCTGATGAGGGTGTTATAATGGGGAAAGTCTCGCTTAGGAGCTGGGGGCATTTCATGTGCTATACAGTTGTTCTTGCGTAACTGTTGTCATGCTGAGAATTGTGAAATAGGAGGGAGAGACTTTCTGGAGTACAGCAGCAGCTCTTTTAGGTGGGAAAACATTGTGCTGTGTTTAGCTAGAGTAAAACACATTGAGATCCACCATCCCTGACCGGTGGCCTAGTTTTGCAGATTTCCTTAAGACCAGCTTTTCCATGACGGGTAAAGTGTGATCTAGGGAATACCCTTGTTGCAGCGTATGTGATGACCGTGTGGTGCTGTGAAAATAGTTAATTATCCCTGGCACGCTGGGTTTATCTGAATAATCTGCAGCCAGGAGGCTGTAAGAGGAGTGACTGATGAGTTGCTCCTTCTCCCTTGGCAAGGAGCGCCTAGGTGTGGTGTAGGGCTGCGTGGTCTCCATCTCCAGTCGTCCAAAGAGCTGGGCTTTGGGTTCGCTGCTGGGCTGGGAGTTACTTGTTTTACAGATGTTGGCAAACCTCTGGATTCTCTCTCACCCCACTGTGGAAATAAAACATTCTTGGAGGGCAATTGCCAAATTCACAGTAGCTGCTGGAAGGTGGTATGTCTTTGCGAAATTTGGGAGGTGAATGGCTTGCGTGGTGAGAAGAAAACTTAGCAGCCTTGAACGTAGCTGCGGAGGGACTCCTGCCCCTTGGTGCCATCATGCAGCACAGGTCTGCCTTGTTCCAGCAGGATGCTTTATTTTGTCACTTGTTCCCTGGGCTCACTTAGGGGCAGGGAACTGCAAATGTTTCGCACTGCCAACTTTCCAGTGCCAGCAAGATGCCCTGCGTGGGGTGTATCTCTTAATGGGCTGTTTCTGTGTGCCTAAAATCACATTGTGATGCCAGAATGACATAAAAAAGCTTTGAACTAGGCCCCAAGGGGGAAGGAAAAGGGGTGGAAAAATGCAAAATATTTTTATTTGGTTGTTGGAGATCCTGTGCTGGGGAGATGATGTTTGGAATGGCTGGGACAAATGAGATTCCTTGTGATGCCAAGTGCTGCAGTTCATGTGTGTTATGGTAGGATGCTGATGCCCTACGAAGGGAGTTTCTGCAGTTTCCCCTTTTATAGGCTGTTTCAGAACAGAGGTGCATTTCTCCTAGGCCTGCCTTGTTCCTGGCTGTCCTTTTCCAGAGTGGTTTTTTTTTTCTTTTCCCCTGTTGTTTTTCTCTTGGGTTTTTTGTTTGTTTTGTTTTTTTCCCCAGAACTCAGTTTCTGTGCAGCGGCTGGCAGGTCAGTGGTGTGCCGGAGCTGTGCACCTTGGCGCTTGACGCGAGTAAGTTGATGTAACTCTGGCAGAGGCAGTGGAGCAAATTTGGTTTGCACCAGCTGAGGTTGGGTCATCATGTGGCAGCCCTCGAGCTACAGGAAGAGCCTGGGCATGCAGCCTCTTTAGCCTGTCACTTACAGGTTTGTTAACAACCTGTTAGGCTTCCAGTTGAACACACTTCTCTCCCAGCTGCCTCTGGTCCTCTGTTTAAATCTCCGGTACTGTGTAAGGACAAGTGCCTGCGCTGCTCCTTCAACAGCAGCAGCGCAGGATGGGGAAGGATCTGCCCGGTCACAGCATCCTGCCTTCTGCTACTGCAGATGCATAAAGGCCAGTTATTATTCCTTTCACATCTGTGTATGTGTTCACCTAAATCTTTAACCGTGTGTTCAGGGAATGCAAAAGCCTGCTTTGATGCCCATGTTCGTATATTTGGGCTTTCTTAGAAGTACCCAAACATCTGCACTACCAGAAAGTTAGGAGACTTGGAATTATCAATTACTTATCATGGCAAAGAAGCTATGGATGCCACTTGTGTGACCCAGTGCATTGTTTTTATTTTTAACTCTTGAACATAGCATACACACTGTGTATGTTTGACTGAGCATTTCTCATGAACGGCTGCGTGGGCTCTGGCCTTGCTGGAGCCAGTTACCTTGACTGTCTGCAGCGAGACAGCGGGACGTGACTGCAAACACCTCTTCTTTTCCTCTGCTGAAGGTGCCTGAGGTCTAACAGGACAGCGTGTTTTGGCTTCCCTCGCACCGTGATTTGACGAAGCCTTCCTTCTTCTGCAAGGCTGAGTCTTCTGGCCTGTGCCTGACTGGAGCGGGGATCGTCATTCTGCCATATCCAGCTAACAGCACGGCGGGTTGCTAGAGCTAATGCTGTGTTGCTCCAGCTAATCCTAACAGCAGATAAATGACTTTTTCCTGTCCTCTTCCATTTGCCTTCCAGCGCAAAGATAGCAGGAAGGAGGAGGTGGATTGAGCTGTCTGGATGCAAAACTGGATGTTGCTTTAACCTTGCAGTGTTTATTGATGGGTAGTTCCAGTTGTTGGGAAGATAAAGTAACAGGGGGTACAAAAAATTTAGAAAATAAGGCAAAACCCAAGACAAACCCAATGAAAAGACCTTGTCACTCTGGGTGGTTTGGATTTCTGTCTGGCAGTTTTCTCTTACATGTCTGCAAATATAAAAGCTTTGAACACTTGCTGTCTTAGGAGGGCTGCCCGCATGGAGGTTATTTGCTTGGGGAAGGGAAAGGCACCCGGGCAGCAAATCTTGTTCTGTGTCAAGAGAAATGTTTATTGAATTTGTGGGGTCTCTGTTGATCTTGATTTAATGCTGCCTGTGGTGAGCTGCTCACAAGAGTGCAATCTTATGTTTATTTTGTTAAACTCTTTCATAACTGGTTGTTGTTGTCATTTTGGTGGTGCTGTTGTGGGTGGGTGGCTATGCCTTGTCAAACCTCCCTGTGCCCTGCTCCTTCCTTTGCTGCCGATGCTGGTGTGTGGCTTATCAGGAGAGCTGTCTGGATTTTTTTTTTCTCCTTTCCTGAGTCTGCAGCAGTTATCCAGAGGCCAGCAGGAGAGACATTGATTTTGATCCATCTGAGTTTCCCAGAATGGTGTGAATTTGAGCAGCTGGAGATGACTGAAGTCCCATCAAAGACTGTGCCTGCCCCACCTGAAGTTTGGCTCTATGGCTGGGGCTCATGCTCTCAATTTAAAGGCTGTCCCAGCTATGAGGAGCTTTGTGAACAAAATGGGGAGAGCGAAGGAGAAGAAAACTTACCCGCTTGCACAGGGCAGTAGTGCTGCTGCACTGAGTGACTGTCTTGGAGGAGGCCTTTGGGAAGAGAGTGCTTTTCTTTTTTAAGTAGAGCACAAAGGTATGGGACTTTTAGCTAGTCATTTTAGTAGGAGAGAGATGCTGTGCATGTGAGCTCTTAGTTTGGATCAAACCAGAAGCCAATCCAGTAGCTGTGACCCTTCATTTCTGAATTCAACTGCAGCTTCCAGTGAATCCCTTTTGCTTTGACAAGGGGCCGTGCTGTGTGATGGGAAAGCTCCTAGTGGGGGCGAGCACTGGCTTTGCGTGGATAAACACGTGGAAGGAGGCGGTAGCATGTGGTGTGCTTAGTCTGGACCAACACATCTGTCGTTTCTGTTGCTGCTGAGTACCGTGTCCTTGTCGCTGCGGTGTCTCGCCCCTTATGGCCTTTAATGCGTGTACTGCTTGTGTGCCTTGGCAGAGGAGACAAGGGCAGTTCCCTGCTGCCCGCTGGGTAGGGCGGGATGGAAACATCTTCTCCAAGGCCATGTGCAGACTGGGCACTTGTTTGATGCCCTGTTCAGTGCTGTGCTCTTTGCTCTGTGAATAGTTAGGGATTTATAAAAAAAGAAGGAAGCATGTTTTAGGGACAGGATACATCAGGGGCTAACTGTGGATTTGGGTGCTGCTTTCTCTTTTGCCACAGGTTCAGAGCACAACCTTGGATAAGCAGCAAAATGTCTGTCTCTGACCCTGTCCCCTACAATCAAATAGAGACAGCAGCACTTCCAGGGTTTTGCCACTTGTACGCGATAGCAATGGCAGCTGTTGCAGAAGGTATGATCTGATGTAGTAGATGGTCTCTCCTTCTGGGTGCTTCAGGTTCCCTTTTCATTTTGTGTTGACTCTCAAGGATGGGGGTAGCTTCCTTTTCTGTGCCCTAGGTAAGCTGAGCTCTTCTCTGTAAGACAACAGGAGCACTTGTTGGTTCATCTCATCCTTTGGGAGCAGCTGTTATTTATGCAGGCTATTTTCTAAGAGTAATAGTTATTTTAAAGGACGTAAAACACATTGTGTTGGCCTGACCCCCTTCCCCTGAACTGTCCTGCTTGCTTTGTTAGCAGCTAAATGTGTGCATGACCCTGTTGTCTTTTTGATGCCCCCTTTTTTTTTTTTTCTTTCCTCTTTTCTTTCAGAAACTGGCAATGAAGGTGCATTGATGCCCCACTCTGGTTCTTCAAAACTAATGGAGAGTTTGAAGGAAATAGCTTGGATACTGAAGTGATAAATGCTACAGAAATGCCAGACATGATATAAACAACTAAACTCAGCCCCCGGCCCTTCCTGAAAGGGGGATGATTTGCAGAAATACTTCAACAGATGGTCTGAATTTGGTTTTGGAGAGGGGAGAAGAAATGCCAGGCCGCTGCTGAGCTGTGTGTGGGCGCATCCCTGAGCGTGCCGTGTGTCGTGCTGCCTGCCAGCGCGCTCCTGGGGAGGCTGAGCAGGCTGCTCCCGCAGCCTCTACGTGCTCGGGAGGCATCTGTGCGCTGCTGACTCAGTCTCTGTGGCTCTGCCGAGTCCCTGGTGTGGAGCGAGCTCCTGCTTCCCCCGCGGTGAGGTTCGGCCGTGCCCACTTGCTGGGCTGTTCTGGTAGAGGTGAGCTGTGGCCGGTTTGCAGAGGCACAGGGTCAGCTCGTGGGAGAGGGGCTGTGGAGCCGCCTTGCGGATTGTGAGATGTTGCTTGGCACGTGGGTGAGATTGTGAGAGGCGTGATCTGACACCGGGTTGTCTCTCGCCCTGGCACGGTTACCTGGACCTGTGGCAATGCAAATTGAGGTGGTCTGGAGCTGGAAACAACCAAATCAAATGTGGCAAAGGGCATGTGCTCTTTGGACACACCTGTGAGTCCAAACTATAGACCAATCTAGAGCTATAGACCAGCTCTCTACGTGAGCTGACAAACTTGCTGGTAGCCTGAAAGGACATGGGATGGGAGAGGGGTTTACATGTCAGGGACCCTGATGGACTCTGGCAGAGCTTGCTGCTGTGGCCAGCCTCCCTTCTCCCTCTCCACTGATGAGGTTTCTGCTCTTGCAGGCGAAGGAGAATGTGGTTTCCCCAGCTGGTACCAGACCTGGGGTCCTGACGCCAATCATGGCAGCAGCAGAGTCCTGCGCCACCTCTTATGTGGGCTCTGCCATGAGGCAGGCAGCTCCCATGTCAGTAGCCACAGCTGGCTCCGATAGGGATCATGGATTGGAACCCAGAAGTCCTTGTCTTAGGACATCTGGAGCAGAGCAGTGTGTCTGGTTCCTGCATTGTCAAGCCGTTGTTAGTCTCCCAACGCAGCGCGCTTGTTGCGCTGCTCGCTGGTACGACAATTCATTGTGTCTAATGCTGTTTGCTGTTCCTGCCGTGCACTCTTTGGTGAGATGGTGTTGGTTAGTAGGTAGAGCANGAAATACAGTTTATGATACAGCAGCAGAGCAGGTACGTTCATGTACCCCCACAGCAAGGGGGCTGGCAGCAGCAGTGTCCTGTATCACCGTTCCTGTGGCTGAGAGGCAAGGAATATTGATTAACGTGACATTTAACTGGCTTTTCTTCTAGTGTACTGGGAGCATTAGTCATACTCTGCCTTCAGTGGCAGGTAATGGGATAAGCTACCTTCCTCAGAAAGGTCTCTACCTGCTATGGCAAAGCGTTTGGGAGGCTGGGGATGTCCTTTTGTTATCCTGTCTACTCTCCATGTCTGGTCTCTTGTACAAAAGGGACCTGAGGTACAGTCTCAGCTCTAGCGAGCAGCTGAGCTTGCAGCCCGTACGCCACTGTTTGCATGCTTGCGTGGTGGCTCCTGCTTGATGCTTCTCTGTCACCTTGCCTTAGGTGGAGCCCACCTCCTAACTCGGAGGGTGACGCAGGAGGGTTTATGCCCGTTCAGACTCTGGGATCCTGTTTCATTTTAGAGTTGGCACCCGTGTTGGCGGCTGGCTTTCTGGGGATGTTGTGACTTTGCTACAGGGGCAGGGTGTGGGGTTTGCTGGATGCATTGCTGTTCCAGCTGGGATCACACGGTCCCTATTTGGGACTCCCAAGTGACAGCTATCAGCTGATGTATAGCCCCACAGGGCTCTGGATTTCTAGGTCTTTTAAAGCATTTTGTTCAGGGTCCAGAAGTCCTTGTCTCCTAGGCTTCCCTGGAGGGATTCTTGTTCTATTTTATTGTTGTTTATTGGTGTTCTGTTTTTTGTTTTTTGTTTTTTTTTCTTCTTTTTTTTCCCAGTGCCCACAGCAGTCAGGCTGCTGCCAAGAGGGGCAGCCCTGCTTCCTACTCCTGCCTCTCTCTTTTTGTGCTGGGAGGAGAATTTGTGTGTTCATAGCTATGCATTGACCTGGGAATAGGCCTGGTTCAAAATGAGTTCCTCTAGTTGCTGGGGGAAGGAAGAGCTTCCTCATTTTTGGCAGTAGCCTGGAGTTATGCTGGACTAGTGGTGGAGTAACCACAGTTTCTGCTGGGAAGGAGATTCATGTGGCTTGAGAGGTGCACTTTCCAGGGTCTAAAAATCCCGAGTATGTTTTCCTTTGTGAAAATACTTGCATCTTCTCCGCCAATCCGCTGTCAAGACTGCATCGAGCCTGTACCAGTGCCTCTTTGTGCAGGACAAACTGCGTTGTACTACCCTTCTGCAGCCCTGGGTCTCAGCTGGTGCCTGATTGTGGAGCCTCTCTTTTAGGGTGAGGGTCAGCATCACGTCTTGAAAGCACCCTGCAATTCGCATGGCACAGTCCTTGCTGCCAGAGGAAGCTGGTTGCTTTTCAGGCCTCCTAGGCATGGCCCTGTGTACCACCAGATGCACATGGTATAGCAAGAAGTGGGAGGAGAGGGGAAAAAACCCCACACATTTGCTTTGCTCTGGCACAGTCCTCTAGTGTTCACAGGAACAAATGCGTGCTGCAGAAAGTGCTCCGTGAACACGTGTCCTTGGAGATGCAAAGAAATACGACTTCCTCTCCTCTTCCTCTTCCTCCCTTGCATGCCAGGAGGTGGTGGCAGCGCCTAGCAGACACCCTTTGCGTGAGCACAGCTGATGCCAAGGAAGGCTTCTCGCCAGGGATGGCAGAGGTGAGGGATCTGGCTACCCTTGGGCTGGGGAGACAGGAGGCTCCTCTCCGAGTGTTTCTGAACTTTGCTGGGATTGTACGTCTCTTTTTCTGCTGTTCTTTTGCTTCTTCCTGCCACTGTCTGTCCCTTCCCCTTCCCGTTTCTGAAGGCTCTGTTCCTATTTTCACATGGGAGGTGAACGTGGTCCTGCCTGCCTGCCCCCATTGCCAGATAGTTTCAGGGAGCCGGTTGGGATCGCCTAACTCGGTTGAGCTCATGGTGCTGCATGAGTACAGCTTCCGTGTGCTGCCTGTCTGGCTGAGCTGTCCCCGGCTGACTTTGGGGACGTGGAGGTCTGCGTGAGGAGCACTGCGTGGCAGGATGCTGGGTGACTTGCAGCTCCCGGTGCTGCTCTGTGGCTGGAGGCTGCTGGTGGCACAGGGTCCCTGCGGGAAAGGTGCTGCCTGCAGGGTCCCAGGCTCCCTGTCCCAAAGCAGCAAGGTGTCATCCCGAGGCTTGCAATGTGCTCTGGGCCACAGGGATAGGAAGGGACAAGCCGGGTGGCCCTTTGGAGAGGGGATCCTGTGTCACCCACCAAGGGCTCGGTGAATGAGCAAGGCTTTTTGCGTGTTAACCAGGCAGCTGGGTTGAGTGAGCTGTAGGGCGCACGCCACAGTGCTGCTTTGCTTCTCCTCTGAGAGCCGTGTCAAGGCAAGTACTTTCCGCTCTCGCACAGCTATTATGGAAGAGCCTGGGTTTGCTGTGCCCTTCTCTCCCTTTGCCCTCAGGGCACGCTGGGCTTGTTTGAATTAATCTAATTAGCACATGCCTTATTAGCTCACTAAGGCATAAAGAACTCATGTATATTTGTAGCCAGGTTAAGCAGCCCCTATTAATTTAATAACCATGTCCTCCTCAGTGCGTGGCAACAGTTAATCACTGGTGGTGACTCAGGATCAGCCAGTTAGGAGGGAATTTGGGCAAGGTGTATATGTGTGTGGTTCTCTTTTATTGTGTTGTGTTTTTATTAATGAGCAGAGCTGTGAAGGGAATTAGCAGCAGGCGCAGTAAATGGAAGGAAGCTTTCAGTGGAGGTTCGCTAAACAGCCAGCCCTGGATATTTCCTACGCTGTCTGTAGGAAAGGATCTATAGAATGAGTCGGTGTGATGAGACACAGACCGGGAGGTGGAATACACAGAAATAAACTTTAGCAACCTGTGCTTGAACTCTGCTCCAGTCGGGTTATGAGCTTACTGATAGTAATTCTGTTGCATTGTCTGTCCTGTTTCCCCTCGGTGAATCCTGGGGCGGAGGAAGAGGCTGGTGTGTTCTGGCGCTGCTCATAACCGAGACGGCGAAAGGGCAAGGTTCTCGTGAAAAGACAAAAAATAGTTGCAAGTGATTTCATTCTCTGCAGTGCTATGGTCCTCAGTTCTTCTTGCTGGTCTGGGTCTTGCCATGCACAGAGCTTAGCTAGGTCTCACGGGACGCTGCCAGGATGCTTGCCACCAGGTTGTTTGGGTGGGGTTTTTTGTTTGTTTTTTTCAGAAGATGCAGGTTATGGGGGTGAATGCCAGTTCGTGCTCCACCACCCTGGAATGGTACAGCCTGGGAGGCCAGGATGGTGGCATGTGTCTCTGTTCCTGTAGTTCTGCACGTGGGATAGTAAGGTCCGGCACTGCTTCTAAAACCATTGACGTAAGTGTTTTTGGGGCTTCTTTCAGCCAAGATCACTACGCCTGCAAAGGAGGCTTCCTGCATGTCTTGTCTTCACCTTCCTGCAATAATCGCAGGTCATGCTCTTTGTGGTGAGCGTGAGCTGGAAGGAGGAGCAGAAAGAGTGGTGCTGGAAAGCAGCTGACGTCCTTGGCCAGTCTTGGTCAGCTTTTCAGTAAGCAGCTGTTAGAGTGAGATGCAGGAATCCTGCCCGCTCCACCTCCCTCTTCTTACTTCTCTCATTTGCTGTTTCTGCCCCTTGCCAAGTAAGCTTGGGCTGTCAAGGCCTGAACTGTTCTTGGTCATCCTGAGCTTGTGCAGGAGCATCATTGAGAAGATGAGACTGTTACAGGCGGATGGACAAGGAAACCCCATGAAACTGGACAGAAGTGTGTATGTGCTTGTAATGTGTCCTTTCACTGCAGCTAGCGGGGAACCAAGTCCCCAGGCTCCAGCAGAAGCAATGACCTCTTCTGGCTTGCATCTGCTGAGGATCTGGCCCTCCTGGGAGGCACAATAAGAAAACAAAAGTCTCTCTGAGATCTCCGTGCAGTGGCAGGGGATGCACACGGGTCTGTCTGCAGCACATTGGAGCAGACAAATTTATTTCTTCTTCCTCAGGCCTGTTCTCAGGACAGCCCAATGCTTGGATGAAGGTACTGCATGTGGTTAGTGGGGTGAAGAGCTGGTATGGTTGGTATATGGTTGTATATGTAGTACTGGTGGTACAGAGGTACCCATATACAGCTCCTAATGGGTACATTGCAGGGAAAAAAAATAATCAAAAATGCAAAAGTCTGCTGGAAGAGGAATGGTTGCTGGGGTACCTCAGATGGTATTGGAGGTGCTGGAGGGGGTGATTTTTTTTTTTTTTTTTTTTTTTTTTTTTTTCCCCCCTCTTTTCTCTTTTTTTNNNCCCCCTCTCTACCCCGCCCCCCACCCCGCTGTTTCAGCGACAGGATTTACTTCAGGGCATCGAACAGGAACAGCTCTGTAGGTATTTGGGTGTTGCTCTGATGAGCTACTGCTATGATTTGGCCCCAAAAGATGATTATTCCTCCCAGAAGGGCCAATGGCACCCCTTTCTTTCAGAGGAGATCAGTCTGCTGAGAGCCGGGAGCCCTGGTTTTGTTGCTGGTGGGGAATGAATGGTCCCTTTCATGCTCCAGGACCTCAGCTCAGTGCTCTGCCTCATGCCTACTGAGTGAGCTAGAATCCAACCCTTGCTTTCCCTTGGGCTTCTTGACTGGTTGTTTTTAATTATTGCTTTGTACATGGTGATTATTTTAAATTGGGAGGGGGGAACCCTTTTTCTACGCTGCCAGTCTCTTGGCAGAGCACCCGAGTGAGGGATTTGCACCATTTAGTTTCTCGGTGGCAAGTTCTTCCAGATCAAAGGATTGGTCTGTCTGTCACTGTCAGTTGGCTCAGCCTTTTCTTGACTACCACGGATTATTGAAGAGGAAATACTGTATATAAGATCTTGTTTGTTTTCCCGGCTCTGTCTCCTATCTGCCAGACTCCAGCTTCTCAGCAAAGCTGTCCTCTTTCTCCAGCTAATGTTGCATGCCTCTGAAGCTGTAATTTCATTAAAACTGGTATGGAGAACTGATCCAGAGGAAGATGGGTTTAAAAAGAGTTAGAATCACACCAGTTCAATGTGTGACTACATGATTTCTCAAGTGGTAGTTGGAAGGGAGCTTCACTGGCAATAAGCACCCACTTACGTCGTCCAAAGATGTCCAAGCTGCAAACTTGCTTGTACACCAGCATGATCATGTGGGCAGTTCTACTATCTGTCAGTTAGCTTGTGCTTCCACTGTTGGCTCTTCAGCTGCAAAATAATGTAGGTCATTATAAACTCAATTTAATTTAAATAATAATTTTCTCTCTAAGTTGCTACATGTATGTAGTTCATTGTGTTTGCATATGAATTAGTTGTTCTGTAGCTACTTTTTACAGATCCCTTTGAATTGGTGCAGGGACTTACAGGTCTCTACAGACCAAAGGCTGGAGCCTACCACTATTTTCAAGCAAAATGCTGGGCCTGAATTTCTACTATGGCTGCACTCTGACCTCGTGTCGCCACATCACTGAAGATTTTACGATAAGAGATGCATGGAAATGGTTTTTGGCCCTCTGACTCCTATCCCTCTTGCTCCATGTTTCTGTAGAAGTCAGGGAGAGCCAAGACTGAATTTGCTTTTGAGCATGACGAGTTGTCCCTAATTTAGAGGCTTGTCACTTGTGTGGTAAGTGTTCAGAGGAATGAGAGGAGAGCAGGGCTGTAGCATGCTGACTGTGGCATTTGTGCAGAGCAGAGGAGCCAGGTTTCTTGAAACCCATCCACTAGACCCAATTACCTTTGTGAGAACTTGGAGAGGAGGCAGGTTGAGATGGGAAGAGTGCCAACAGCTCCCATGGGTTTCCTTTGCTCCCCTCAGTCTTGCCAGGGGTGCTGTGAGCATTTTTAGACCTGTTGTCTCTCTGCCTTCTGAGGGAAGGCACTGCAGTTACTGCCTTATGAGAGAGTCTTAATGTGATGCCCTCCTGTGGAGCAGGACTCTGCTATGTGTCCTCAGTGAGATGACTGCAAAGCTCATTTGTCCTGCTGAAACCTTCCCTCTGCTCTCAGCTTTGCAGCCCCAATGTCTTGGACAGCAAGACTTGCTGTGTGAGTCACTTCTCCTTTGAATGGCTGTCCTCACTCATCGTGTCCTGCAGTTCAGCCGCAAAACCTCCAGGACAGGGACTGTCCTTGACTGAAGGTCTACGCGGTCTCAGATCTGCGTTGGGGCCTCTTACTGTGCTGCAGTGCTGATACCCAAGCTCAGCTTCAAGATGAGCGTCAGCTTTCAGGCTCTCAAGCCAGGGCAGTTTCCCAACACATGCAAAGCTGAATGGTGAATCTCGTGTTTGTTCCAGGTTGGCACAGGCCTGCTCCTCAAGTCTTTCCATCTGACTTGAATGCAGATGGCTTGGCATTCAGCGGTTGCCCTTTGCAAACCTTTCTGCCTGAACAAAGTGGGATGTGCTCTGGTAACTGGAGTGTGACCTGGTGTTAGGACCTATGAACTGGACTCTGTTTCCTGAGCTGTCCTGGGGTAGAAGACTCATCTGGGAGAGAGATTGTGTTGATGCAAGGAGAGGCCTTCGTGGGACTCCCCCTGTTTAAGCAATAGGGCAAACAGCTTCTGCACTAATCTAAGCAAGTTGCTCTTTTTTTGGCCTGGAGAAGCTCTGTGCTGCTCACAGTGCCTTTTGGGGGCCTTTCTCCAAGCCTTAGCTCTCACAGAGGTAACAGAAGATGTTTGTTGTCTTGACTTACTGCTTAACATTTCTCAGCAAAGCAGGCAAAGTTGCATGACACTGTACTAGGAGTCGGGGTCCAGCCCGTTGCTTCCAGCAGGATGGAGAGCCCAGAGGGAAGAGTGTGGGAAAACTGGATGTGTTCCCACCTCCTTCCCTGCTCTCTTGTCGCCTTCCTTTCCAGTAATACCTGCTGCTCTACTTACTCAGATTTTTGCTTTGGAGTTGGCAGCTAGGTTTGCTTTTCCCAGTGTGGTGGAGGCCAAGCAGACAGAGGGGCTGTTGCTAGGTGTAGTAAAATGTCTGTCTGATGTCTTCAGTAACTTCTTGCTTTGCGTTGAGGTGGCCTCAGTGACTGAGGCCAGCAGGCAAATCTGGAGGGGGGGCAGGGGGTGGGGAGAGAAGAGCTGCCTCCAGCACACGGTGGGACTTTTGTCCCTGAGATGGGAGGGTTGGTTGGACCAGCTCAAAAGAGGTTCTTGAGTGCTGAACCCTCTCCTTTGGAGAGTGGTGGAGGTGGCTGTGTTTTGAAAGCCAGTCTCTGCTGTTTCTGTTTTGTCTTCTTGAGTGAACGTAAATGAGGTGTCTGGATTTCCTGTAATCTCTAATAAATCCCAGGGGAGAGGATAGTTGCGACACTGTGCATGCAGTATCAGAATATAGGACGTTGCTATAGTCCCAGGGGCTTGCAGGATTGTCCCCTTTGACTCTTCCACCATGTGGCTCCTTTCCTTTCACAACATTATGGGCAGCTACACTGGTCCAGACGGGTAAAGGATGTGGTAGGCAAGTGCATCTGCTAAGATGTTGGACTATTTTTGTTCGTGGCTTGTTTTTTCCTAAGCTGCTGTTGTCATGGGAGCAGGGTGTTCATCGGGCTGCCTGTTGTAGTTGGAAATCCTGTCTGAAGGTAAAGGGGCAAGTCAGCAATGGAGCTGGAGAGAGAGCTCAGGAACCTTTGCTGCTAATCAGGAATTTTGGTTCTTTTTTTTTTTTTTTTTTCCCCTCTGTGGGCATCCAGGTAAATCTGTACTGCCACCACCCGTGTTTGCAAAGCCAAACACCTCTGTGAGATGCCCTCGGCCTGGGGACTGTCCTGCACCGCCAGGGAACTTGCCTATTTCTTTGTGGCATGGGGGAGACGTTTTGAGGTATTCCTCTATCATCACAGGTCTCGCAGCATGGAGAAGCTAAGGCTCCCCAGACGGAGCACAGTTTGCAAGGAGCGTGGAGGCCAGATATGGGGGCAAAGTTTGCCTGCTGTTTTGCAAGGGTGCCAGCCTGACTGTTCTCACTGCGAACGTGCCCTGGCATTTTTGGCTGCAGATAGGAGGGTGCCGAGGGAAAGAGGCACAAGGCAGAGGTAAGTCGCGGAGGACGGACGGCTGCAGGAGCTGAGGGCTCTTGCAGGGGGCTGTTGGGAAGGAGGAGTGAGAACCCTGCGTGCTGGGGCTCAGCATCCATGCTGTCACGCAGACTGAGCGGGCACTGTGCCACTGGGCCCGTCCCCACAGCGGTGTGAGCAGCCAATGGTGCAGGCAGGTGGCCTGGCGCCTCCCCACTGGGACTTTGGCCTTTTTTCACCTGAGGCAAGGAGGAGACCTGCCTTGGGCTTGGTGCTTTCAAAGCCCAGCATCGCATGGGGACAGTCAGCTGCTGACCACGGGGCAGGTGAGTTTGCGTCTGTGGCCCCGGGGCTTCTGCCTGGTGGCGGAACGGTAGGAAGGGGCCGCGCTGGCCCGCTGCGCAGCCGGAGGGGTGACAGGCTGTGACGGTGGGGGAGCATCCACCAGCGTGTTTGAGAGCTGCTTTGTTTTATTGAGGACTAATGCCCTGCCTGGTGCTGCAAGGAAATTCATGGCAGTCCCCGCTTTTGGGAGCCTAAGGGCAAGCAAGCAGCAGAGGTGGAACTGTCACCGATTCCCTTCATCCCCTCTATCCCAAAATGTCCTGAGCAGGTGAGAGCCAAGTTGACAGCTTCCCCCAAGTGCGATTTCCTGATGCCGACCCCCCGTGTGCGCTTTGTGCCTGGCACACATCTAGAAAGCAGCTTCTAGATGGAAATATTTGCCATTTGGTTTACGCTCCTTAAACTTTTATTGTTGTGATGGCAGCTTTGCTTTAGTCGTTAGCAAAACTTGGCAGGGTGTCCACACCTTCAAACGTGTTTCCACTGTGAAGGAAAGTGGTGTGCCACTCCTCCCAGGAGGTTTCTCCTCTCCCAGCAGGTACTTAGTTGCCGATTGCTTCCCACCCGGCCCCTTCTCTGACTGTGATCGGTCTCATGGCTGTGTCCTCTCGACACAGTGGATGCTAGCATGGCTTTGCTCCCTCCTCTCACCCTCTGAGTCCTGCTTCTTGATGTCAGCTTCTCTGGATGGGGCCCTGAGTTTGTCTGCTCTCAAGACAAATGGAAATATGTGGAAGGGAGTCCTGTCTTCCCCTTCTGCTGTTTATTTTCAAGTCAAGGTTGTAGTTTAAATGTTTGCTTTCATTGACAGCTCCAGCATGTGCTGGCCTCCAGTTCTGTCTCATCCTTGCCTGACCGCTCTGCACAAATGTTTGTGCTGGCACAAAAGCAGGAATGGGAACACATGTTTGGGTGTAGGGAGAGGATGGGATTGCTTCTTTCGGCTGGAGTGCCAGCTGACGTTGGCTAAAGGTTTTCTGTCAAAACGACAGCCTTGGCACGTCCAAGAGGCTGCGCTTAGCTGCAGAGTGGGGCTGCTGGGGGGATAAGAGCCTGGAAATGGGAGGGCTGGTGGAGGGCAGAAGTGAAGAGCCAGGCTGCTGGCAGGACTGGGGGAGCTGGTGGACTGGGAGCCCGTGGCTGGCTTGGAGGATGCCAGCAGTGGCTCTGGCCTGGCGGAGGGAGAGCAAAACAAGAAGGAAGGTGCTGAGCTGTGGGGACCCCTGAGGTCAGACTGTGGGCAGAGTGGCGGCATCTGGGGGTAGAGGTGGCAACCCACAGCCATAGGGCAGTGCAGTGGCAATAAATGCGATGACTGTTGTCAAGGAGGCGTGGATAAGCTTAACCTGTTCCTTCTCCCGTGATATCATGGCTTGTGGAGACGTTAGGTGCCTGTATCTCCGTCCAGGCTTGCTGGCAGCGTGCATGGCATGCGATGAGAATGTATGCTCCCCTCTGTGCCCCAGCCTGGGCTGTGATTCTCTGGTAAGCACTTTTCCTTCAGGTGATAAGGTGAGAAGCAAAGGTTAAGAGTCCAGCCGTGTGCCCCAGGCTGGTTAGGAGTGCAGCAGGTCCATGGTATGCAAAGGTTGGCCATCCTGGAAAAAACTTTACGGTCAGGGTAGCATAGGTGCATGAGAGCGTGTGGTGTGTGGCAAGGCAGGGGAGCAAATTAGGACCATTTTGCCAGTGGCCAAGGCTGTGGGGACCAGACACATCCAGAGCTGGCAAGGTTTGCGTTGTAGTGCCCCCAATCTGCCTACTCTGTCGCTCTCTGGAGCTGGGTTTTGGGAGCTGGGAAAAGGGAGAGGCTGGGTTGAGGAGGCTCCGTGGGCTATGTATGCGCTGCAGCTTGGGCTTCGGGCCGTTTGCACCGCTTCTCCACCTAGCACGGAAGCAATTCCCCGTGCTGCAGTGCGTGCATCGCTCTGAAACTAATTTGCTTGATCATTTGAATAAATGTAGAAGGGATGTCCCAGTGTGTGAGTAATGGGGCATTAATCCATGCCTAGCTGTGTTAACAGCACTAGGAAGGAATTAATGCCACGTAATTCATCACCCATGCAGCTCTCGCTCTCTTAATTATGGGATGTACGATTTAGGTCCCCGCTTCTGTGAGGGCTGCTCAGCCTCTTTGGCTTTGAGGTAGGTCTCTGGCAGATCTCGCTTCCCCTGCTCACCCACTACCAGTTTCCTCCTGGCTCCTCTGCTCCTTGTGTCATGCAGGTTCCCAGTTCCAGCAGCGCCGTTGTCTGCCTGGCCATGATTTTTAACCGTATGGAGACTTTCTGAGGCATCGGCGCCTTTTTGGTGCTTCTGGCTTGTCTGCTGCCCCGATGCAGGTGCAGATGGGAGGTTTTCTGGGCAGACACAAGCCCTGCTCCCATAGGAAGCCCTGAAGTTACACACCTGCTTGGCTGCAGAAGCTTTGCCTGCCTGCTTTTGTTTGCACTTTTTGGCTCCTGAGAGCACCCATGTTCCTGGGGAGATATACTTAGGTGTCTACTTAATCTCTTTCCTTTCTAGGTTAAATGCATAATGCTGTTCTGGATTTGTTTTTTAAATATCCTATAAAATTACCACTCTTCTCTTCCCAGCCTGTGTTTTTCCTCCTCTCAGACTGCAGAATTGTAGCAGCTATTTTCCTGCCCTGGGAGGGACTGGGGTCCAGCTCATCCCAGGAACTCCCTAGCCAGGGTGCCAGAGGCTTTGTCATTTACCATTTTTTAAGGGACTCTGGGAGTTCTCTAAATTAACAGCAAAGTGCTCAGATAGTTTGCCATGACTTTAGGTTTGTTTTGCAAATGGTTGTTCGCTGGAGCTCCGTTTAAACAAACGGAGCTCAAATAAGCTTTCCACCTCAGTGGATTAAAATCCCTTAATGCATTAAAATCCCCTGACCATGGACATTCAGGCCTCCGCTGTGCCAGGTGCTGTATAAACAGTTATGAAGTGCTGGTGTCTGCCGTACAATGATCACATCGCTTGCTTCCCCTCATTTGTCCGTGAGTTGAGTAGCTTTTGTTAGGGGAGATGATTTGCTTGCTATATAGCCTGTTGCCTGGATGGGTCTTTGTGAACTAAGGAAGCCTGTAACTTTGCCCAGTTCTAAACCCAGGAAGACTGGTTTTACCCCTTCCTGCTGTGCAGCTGGAGCATCCATTTGCTGGTGGGAAGGAGCAGTTTTCCAGCCGAGTCGGACAGCTGGGGAGGGCTCTGCAGTTACTGGGCAGGTGGAGAGCTGAAGCCAAAAGCGGTGCCCAGGTTGTGCAGAAAAAAAGGGAGCAGAGAGCTAAACCCAGCTGTCCCAAGTTCCTCTCGGTGCAATACTGTCTTCTCCCACTCCCATCACCTAACTTGTGTCAACAGGTAAGAAACACCCCTGTGATAGGTTTGTGTGTCCGTCTTGGTGTCTCTCGCTCTTTGGGCTGCCAGTCAGTGGTGAATATTAGCAGTCTTGCTGTCTTCTCTTGCGTTGCCCTTTACGATGGGTGCCTGGCCTCCTGGATGTCCCCCTGCAGAAAAGGGTGCAGCAGGGGCAACAAGGAGGGAGTTTGCCAGAGCTTGGGGTGGGGTGTCAGGACCACTCAGTGCATGTATTTTGTCAGAGCTGCTGCCTCAATAAACAAAAATATTCTGTTGAGGGTATAGACATTATCAAGTGAGTTTTCATGGTTCAGGGCTTGTTTATGCCAGGGTTACAGGCTTGCAGCAACTGGTCTCCCTACGTTTTTATGTTTTGGTATTATTGTGGTTGAATTGATAGAATATTAGATTAACCTGAAACAAACTACTCTTGCGGACATGCATATGAAGACACACGCAGTGAAAGATGCGATTTTCACTCGGAAAGTGCAGACGTAGCTGATTTGGAGATTTTTAAGTTCTGCTTCCATGGATTAGTCAAGATCAGGTAAACTGTCTGAAGAGGGGTCACGGCAGGGATAGGAGGTGTGTTAGTGGGTAGCAGTGGGTGAGGTTCATGTGAAGTGTTTTGGAGAGGAGCCCCTTTCCTTAGTGAGCTCTGTGTGCTCGTCTCTTAAGGCTTTGGCTGAATGTGGGACTCCAGAAAAGGCAGTTTTAGTCTCATGTCATCCAAGTGTGGGACTGTGCCAATGCTTTCAAGCTGCCCTGTCCTTGGCACTTGATGTAACAGGGAGGGGAGCAGGTCAGTGCTGAAGAGTGTGTAGCCTCCCCCTCTCTTCTTCCCATACCTGTTTGCACCATCACCAGCTCTATGCGCTTTCAGGGCCCTTTTATTCTCAGGAACACCTCTGGCCATCAGTTTTTATCTCCAGAACAGAAGTGTGAGCCTGAAAGCCACCTTGTTGGCTGTGAGATTCTGTGTGGCTCAGGAAATGTGCAGTTAAAGGGCAAATTTCATTCCTGAGGCAAAGGGCAAAGATACCTCCTTGACTTCTGGCTTGCCACCCAGGTGGCAGCTGGAAGGGGAGAAGGAGGAGAGTGGCTGAGTGCTGCCGAGATGTCTGATGAAAGCATGGGGCACCTGATTCCCAGGTTGGAGGTGAGGAGGAGACAAGGACACCTCCAGAAAGCTAAAGGTTGTAGCCGCTTCTGAAATTTTCTCCAGTGTCCAGATGTCTTTGTGTGGTGACTTCTACCAGCTCTCATTAAACAGTAGCAATTAGGAGTCTTGGAGAGAACCTTTTCCTGCAGACTTGGAGCTTCAGTGCTGTGCCTGAGGCACTGAGCTGAAAGGAATGGTCCAAAGGGCAAGGTCACAGCAATAGCTTAGGGAGGGAGAGGCACTACTTAAAAGATGATGTTGGCACAAGGCTGAGGATGGGCTGTCCCTTTAGGCTGGGAAACAGAAGGACTGTAACCACTGGAGCAGCAGGTTTTTGAAGACTGTCCTTTAGAAACAGCATGTATGCATTGGAGGGAAGTGCTGAACGGGTCTCGCGGTGGCACGTGATTGTCTTGGGGTGGCTGGGTGGGCCTGCAGAGGGTTGGAGATCCACATGGTGTGGTATAAAACGCTCCGTGGAGCTCGAGAGAGCTGTGATGGGTACTGCTGTCCTGAATGCTGGGCAGAGCTTGTGCAGTGCCTGGCTGCTGCTCTTCCTCACGTGCTGCTGGAGCCTGATGACTCTGGCAGCTCCTCCCTCCATATGGGCTTGTGTATTTATATACACACGCGCGTTTGTAAGGCTCCCTCTGGATCTCGGTCTCCTCTCTGAGGAGACTTAAGTCATTTGTTCCTCGGCTGGCCTCACCCTGCAGCCTGCTCAGTAGGACCTGAGTTTCAGGAAAAGTGTAAGTGTCTCAACTGTCTCCTTGCTGTCTTTCCTTTCTCAGGAAGAAACTGAAGTGAAAAAGAAGTGACTGAAAAAGAAATTAAGGAACGATTTGAAGGAACAGATTCATTTCTTAACAAGATCAAGTTTGAATTAAATGGCTGATAAACAGATCAGGTAACTTTTAAAAAAAATTTTTGAGTTGTTGGTTGTGCTTTAGATTTTTATTTTTAAGTCTTTCAAATTTAATCCCTTTTGTGATACTGGAGGTTGGAGGAGGTCTCCTGATATCTCTTCTGGCCTTAAGCAGTTCTGATTCGTTATCTGCTCCTTTCTTACCTGCTTTTGTTCAACCTTCTCTTATTTTCTGTCTTTGCCATGTTGTCACATCTCTGCTTTCTTCAGTTCTTTTTTCTCACTGCCTTTTTCTTTCTGCCCTCTGCTTTTTAGCCTTCTGCTCTTTACCCTGCACAAATCTATTTCTTTTTGCTTCCCCTTTCAAAGGTTGGCTTGCCCTGCTGACTTTAGCTTGCTGACATCAAGGGAGCAAAGCCAGCTCCTTGACCAGCTGAGGACGCAGTACTTGTAATTACAAAGTCCATGTAGATGCAACCTTGTGCCCTTCTTCTAAAGCCAGTCAATGCTTGCGTGATTGCAGGAACATTAAGTACGAACAATAATCAGTGACATTTATGTGCACAGCAGGAACTTAGGAGCATTGGTTCTGGCATATGCAGAGGCTGGATTTGAGTCTTCCCTGGAAATGAGTTGGGATGTGTTGTCTGTGTTGTACCCTTAGCTTCCTAAGAGCTGTGTTAGGTGGATCTGCACAGTCCTGCATGTGGGTTTAACTTTCTGCTGCTTGTGAAGTTGCCTAAGATAAATGACTCCTAGATGCTGTGAGATTCCTGTGGGGGTTTTTGTGATCCTCTTCTAACATCTACTTTTCCAGGTCACCAGCTCAGGACAGGAGGGGTCAGTGGGTGAATGAAACCTGCTGACAGAGGGACAGGACTTGGCAATGCCTGAATGCTACAGGCAAGAGGGCTGCCCATTCTTAGTGTCTGCCATGATTAGGATATCTTCCTACGTGTCTGCCTTTTGCAAATGAAAACAGTCCTGACCTGCACTGATAACAAGACAGCGTTGTGCAGTGTTTATGTGCCTAAATTTGCCCATCATTAGTTAACCTAATCTGGAGAGCACTTGGCACTCTTACACCCATGAAGGGCATGCTGAGATTCAGCTCCATGGAGTCTGACGGCCGTATATCCCTGATAGCCTCAGTGGAGTGTCCTGGTTTCAGCTGTTTACACTAGCCAAGGACTTTTCAGCTTCCCATGCTCTGCCAGGTGCACAAGAAGCTGGGAGGGAATGCAGGCAGGACAGCTGATCCCAATTAGCCTCAGGGCTATTCCATACCACCTGATGTCAAGCTCAGTGTATAAATTGGGGGAGTTGACTGGGGGAAGCAGTGATTGCTGCTTGGGGACAGGCTGGGCATTGGGTGGTGAGCAATTGCATTGTGTATCACTTCTTTTGTATATTCTGTTGTTATTATTATTATTTGTTCTTTCTCTGCTGTCCTATTAAACTGTCTTTATCTCAACCCCTGGGTTTTAGGGTTTGTTTGGTTGGGTTTTTTTTTTTCCTCCCTGGTTCTCTCCCCCATACCACTGGGGTAGGGGGAGGGTGAGCGAGCGGCTGTGTGGTGCTTGGTTGCTGATTGAGGTGAAACCACAACGCGGAGCAAAAGGGCCAGATGTTCATGGCCATTTGAAGCTTAGTATTTTGAAGGAAGGAGAGACGCATCCTCCAAGATCTCCCCCAGCCCCTCCAATGTGCTCTTGGCAGTGTGAACAGGAGCTTGCTGGCTATAGAGACTAGTTAAAAGGCCTGAGGAGGAGCACTAGGAGAACTGGGATGCCTTTTTATCTCTTCGCATGTTAAACTGAGCAAATGGCTTTATTTGTGTGCTAGCCTGCATTGTCCCCATTTCAGTAAGCCCTGCACACCTAGGTAGTGAGAGGCAGTAGCTGTACAGAGGCTAAACGGGACAGAGAGACGAGACGCAGTGGGTTCTCATCCCATGAGGAAGCAGGGAGCACTGAGGTGAAACATGGGATGGCTTAGTCACAAGTGAAAAAGCTTTTGATTTGGGGTGCAGTGCCCTCTGTCTCAGTTTCTCCTCTGTGCCCCAGATCCCTCACTTCTCCTGCTTAGGTCAACTCTCCCATCTATGCAACTGCAAGTCTCAGTGGTCGCAGGCAGCCAAGCCAAGGAGATCTGTTTAAGCTTGGAGTATCTACCAAACCCCATTTCTCTTGCAGCGTGTGTCTGTCATCCCTTAGCAAAACGAGATTGATACTAAAAGACTAAAATCCACAGTAGCGGTTTGCTGCAAGGTGAGATCAAGGGCATTGCATGTCTGCAGCAGTGCATGTGGAACTTGATCTCAGCATCTCGCCAGATATTGCTGTGTAGCCCATCTGTACTAGTCCCCCTCCGCAGTTCTCATGGGGGAACCTTGATGGTTGGATTCAGGTGTGATGGGGATGTTGAGCAAGGGTTTCTCACACAGAGCGAGAGGCTCTCTGCAGGCCACATTGCCCAAATTTTTGGCTTGCCCAGGCATATCAGACTATTCCCCTTTATTGCTGGGGTCTTTGCTGAAATTGGGGAATCTTTTGCACTTACAGTGTCAGCAGGCAAGATGTTTGCCACGTGTCTGTGTCTCACTCCCACCCAATATAAACCCTGTGATGATTTCATTGTTGGAACAGGTTGAGAGAGGCAAGTGTCTGCCTGCCCCGGGTGTTTCAAGCACACTTAGAGAAGCGATGACAGTGCTGAGGCTGGAAAGGGACACTGGTTGTGCCCTCCAGTCTGTGACCTGCCAGCAGTGATTTTGGAGCTGAATTTGGGGAGGCTGATGTAATGCTGTCTTGAAACATCTTCCTTCCCAGTGGTGCCTCCATCTTGACATGCTTTCATCTGGTCTCTAACCTCCTCATTCAGTGTGACTATGGGTTAAATAAGGAGAGCCCTATGATGTGAAGCTCACTGTTTGAAATTTTCCCATGTCCTGAGAACAAGTTGAGTGTAGGAGTCTGCAGGGAAACTTCTCGGGCTGTGGTGCAAAGATCCCCGAGGCAACGGAGTCTCAAGCTGGTGAGATCTTGCAGTCTGGCCCTGCGCTGAGCTCATGCACTGATTTGGGCCTGCCTTCCTAATGTGCTGTGCTTGATTTAATCTCAGTCAGCACTGTCTTGTTGGGTGATGTGGGCTGAGCTCAGGTCTGTCTGCCTGTCCTTGGCACCTCATCTTGCAGCTGTGCCAGCCCTGGGGCTGCGTGTCTGTGTTGTATTGGTGCGGGTGTTGAGGAAAAAGGAGCACTGGCTGCAGGAAAGCAGAGGCTGAAAGGAGTTTAAGGAGTTCTCTGGAGTGTTACGATCATGCTTAGCGCTTGTGGGCAAAGCCTTCCCCCCCCCTCTTTTGCCTGCTTCCCTCAGGTTGAAACCCTGAGTCTCCATATCCTGCCTTTCCCTTGAGCCTGGAACTAGGAGGCAGTGCTTTCAGCATGGCTGTTTATTGAGCCTCTCTGCAACAGCTCTCTGATGCAGAGCGCTCCGCAGTGCCGCTGGGGGGAATGTGTTTGCAGGCCAGTCTCACGGCTGCAGCTTCCAGTGGGTAATGCAGTCCGTGCCCCCAGCCGGAGCATCATGTCACCGGCATGAAAGGCAGTGTGCCTCTTCCCCCTGTGGGAGCGCTCAGTCTCGCTGGCTCCCCCAGCTGCAGTCTAGGACTGCTGTCAGTTTAATATCTGATACACCCTGTGTTCAGGGAGCCATATCCTGTGCTTTATTGGAGGGAACTGACTCAAGCAGGCTTCCTTGGTCTCTGTGTGTAGTGGTTTATTGAGCATATAAGTGCAGTACATTTTTCATAATTGAATTTGCTGGGAATGCGTGTTTAGGTGATCTGGCTTTCACTCAGTGCCACTTGCAAGAACTCCCTGTGGAAACACAAAGGCGAGCAGAAAAAGCCTCACATTTTGGAAGCACGTGCAGCCAGCCAGGTTTTGATTTCCCCAAGAGGTATGAGCTCACATCTCTACATTTGTGGCTGTGCAGGCTGCCAGTCCGTTGGTTTTGCCAGGCTATTGGTTTGTGTGTGTTCCCCTTGCCCTGGGAGGTGGGTCTGGAAACAATTTCCTGGAGCTGCAGCCGTCTGCTCCTTGGCTGCCAGCTGAGTGCTTCTGCTGGGCTCGTTCCCACATGATGGTAGCAGCTGATGTGTCATGAACAGCTCGTTAGATATGTATCTTGTATCTCATCGTGGTGCTGAAACCATTTGCCTGTAGACCTGCTGGCTTGGATGCCATCAGGCCCTAACTGAAGTTTGTCCGCATGGTAGATGGTCCAGCACTGTCTCTCCTCCTCGAGGGACAACAAAAACCCTTGGATCCTGGGGAACAGGGTTTTTCATTGCTCTTAGCGATCTGTGGCTTAGCTGTGTGGCTCCACTCCACCCATCAGTGGTTTGTTCTGATGCTATGTTCTGCTTTCCCCTCCTCCCCTGTATGTACAGCAAGGGCCAAGCTTTGCCTTGAGGCAGAGCTCCCTTTGTGCTGAGAGGGAGGACAGCCTTGTCACACAGTGATGTTTTAACTCTGGGCGTGCAAAAGAGCTCCATTCTTGCCTCTTTCCCTCCCCTAATGCTATCCCAGTGCTAAGACATCTGTTTCTCTGCATCTCATCCCCTTACAGTTTACCTGCCAAGCTGATCAATGGAGGGATAGCTGGGCTGATCGGAGTCACCTGTGTATTTCCCATTGACCTGGCAAAAACTCGCCTGCAGAACCAGCAGAATGGCCAGCGGATGTACACCAGCATGTGAGTACTGCCCACACAGGCAGCATCCCCCAGGGCTTTTGGTGGGGAGTTCTTCCCCTTTGTTACCTCTTTCAGGTGAGTTCAGCATTTCTAGGAATGGGGCTGTCTCCGGGAAAGCCAGGGGACAATCTTGAACCAAGTTGTGCTAGAGCTGATAAAGCAAAGAAAGCAGTTCTTCAGGCTGCTGGGCCCAGCAGGTGAGATCTCTGCAGAGGGCACATCTGTTCGTATCCCTTGCTTGGGAGCAGCATGTTCACTGCTGTTAGGGCTCAGGACCAAAACACGAGGTCTATTTGGTTCTCTGCTGGGCTGCAGTCAGGTGCACGAGGGAATTTTGGCCTCTTCTGTTTCCATGACTCTCATAATGGAGGTTACTATCCCTTCCTTTGCTGTGTCAGTTTTAAAAAGAGGAAACAGTCACCCATTCCCACACTAGAGCACTGCAGGCAGGCCTTTTGGAGGATCACAGGTTGACATGTGCTACAGTTACCCTGGCAGTCCTATGTCCAAAAGAATCAAGCGCTGCAGGCTGTAGGAAAAGAAGGCGTTAATACCTCTAGCCTACCAAATTCACCTGGGATTTGTATGGGATGCTTAGGGCTGTGTATCTGCTGTGGGAATGTGCACCACACTCAGCACAAGATGCTTTATCTTGTCCAGTCAGGCTTTAGTTTTCCAAAAGTATGGGTGTCATTGAGCAGGGAGAAGGGACTGGGACTGATGATGTGCTCTCCTTCCACTTTGTTGGAAGTAGTGTTAACTGCTCCCTGCTCTTCCACACCAATATCTTCCTCTTTCCTGCCCAGGGGAATTTAAGGCAGAGTGGAAACGGGAAAGAAATGCTCTGTATGTTAATGGTTTTAGACTCTGGGCCTCCTTGCTCTAGCTGATGACATGTAATTTTGCATGAGCTTGGATTATAGACTCTGGTGTGCCACAGCAGACTGGTGCTTCCCTTGACAGTTACAGCACTCTCTGCATTGCTTGTGTGCCCAGGTGCGCTGACAGGACATGCCCTCCTGTCTTGCCTTGCCTCTCCTTTTTGTTCAGCTCCTGCTGTGGGTTGCTTCTCCCCCTGACCTGATAGGCAACAGCAACAGGAGTTCAGGCAGGATGGAGGATTTGTAGGCTCCCCTTGGGAGTGCATGCCAGGATGCCTCATCTCTCAAGGCTTTTAACCTCCAGCAGTTGAGTGCAGATTGGCTCTGTAGCCAGGAGTTGTTGTGGGATGAGGTGCCATTAAGAAATATGCAGGATTTCCCTGTATGTTTGAGCTGGCTCCTCCTAAGAGTCTGCGACAAAGCCTGGTTGCGAATGAGTAATGCTGGAGGTGTTCCTCTGGCATTGGCATCAGCTGTAGGGAAAGTGAGCTTGGGCTGGTTTGGTAAGTGAAAGTGTGTTTTGGGGGCTGAGGGGCCAGTGGGGACAAGGAAGTAATAGGGATAACGTGCCCTCTAAATAACATCAGGCCATCCTGTGTCCTACCTGAGCAAGCAAGGGAAAGGCACTAAAAAGATGCTGTTACCGTGCATGGAGCATGTCTTCAGAGACACCCTTATGTTAGCTAGGGGTTTGGGAGGGCTTGTCTGAGCTCCCTGGTTACAGAGGCTTATTTTTTTGGGAAGCACTGTATGCCCATCAATACCAGATCTCAAAGGCGTCCGCTGAACACCCAGGAAGGCAGCGAGTTCGTTTAAAATTTTGGCTGTCTTGCTTTAAAACAGTATGCCTTGCTTCTGCTTAGCTCGAGAGACCTTTGGCGTCAGGGGAGCCTTTTCCCTGAAAGAGCCAGAGACACTTTGGAGCAGCCCTGAGGGCTGGAGAGAGCTGGGCTTTTGGGCTGCACTACCCCAGGTATGTTACGTATAATTTTAGTTGACTGTTGGCTCCCTTTTTTCAGGGAGAGAAAGGAGCTGGGCATGGCTTTTACTCCATCTCATTCTGCTGCAGCTCGAGGGGCAAGCCTTATGGTGAGGCAGGAGATCTGTGTGAGCATGGTGGGGAGCAGCTCTTCCCACTCCCCTCTCTGCCATAGCTTGTTCAAAGCAGCACCGCTGGCTGGAGGAAAATGCCTTGCCTCCAGCGTTGCAGTGGAAGAGCTTGATGGGGGAGATAGGAGAAAGGTGCCCTGAGATTTCTGGGGCTTGCAAATGTGTTGGGGGGGCTGCTCCCAGGAACAAGATGGGTGCATGCAAGCTGGAGAAGCTGGTGTGAAAGACAGGGTCCCAAAGAATGTGTGGAGTACCAGCAGAGGGGGGAAACTCATTGCTGTGACTTGGCAGCAATGCAGGATGGGATCTTCACAAATAATAGCCTAGAACAGCCTTGATCCAAGTAGAGCCATAAAGCCCTTGAGGGAACTCTCCATTTCCTTCTCTCCCACCTCAGCACTACTACAGAGCGGAGGTGAAATTTACTCCTTGCGTTGCCAAATCTCTTGGAAATGTATTCTTGTTTTCATCAGCTACGCTTCCCTTATTAGTACTTAAAGGAGCCTTTTGTTCCTTAATTATGTACACATGCATGAATGTGCACCTCTCCCTTCCCCTGTGGCCATGGCCAGTACCTGTCCCTTCCCAAAGACCCCAAAGCAACCTTCATGCAGCCGTGGTCCAGAGAGGGGGCAACTCTGCCAGGGGATCTGCGCTGCCTTCCTGAACTGCACCTCTGGATTTGTTAGGGGTGTCTCTGTGCCCTCGAAAGGCTTTGAGCGATTCCAGTGCTCTCCACAGTTTTCCCATTTGCAGTAAATGTAGTTGAAACAAGGAAGGCAACAGTTCTCCCCTTGGAGCAGACATCCGCGGCACCCTGTCACGCTCTCCCCAGTGCCAGAGCCCGAGCGCTTGCTGCCTGCTGTGGGACCCGATGCGCTGAAAGTAAGCCCTTTAATCTGTGTGGGAGGTCACAGACGACTGAGTGTTCGGGTCACCCAGTGTTTGTGTGCCTTGTGTCGAATTTCATGGAGTAAGTCAAGCAAGTCGGCATCAGGGGTTTTGTCCCCCCCACTTATTTCCCTTCCAGAGCTGGCTTTAAAAACATGCACATGGAGATCTGCTTGTTAGAGCATCTCGTGGGTGTTTGCCACAGGAGACCCTGGATAAACAGCCCTTGCAGTGACATTTTTCCCTTTTGTGTTTCTAGAAAGCAGACAACGTGTGTGGGGTGAGCCAGGGGTTTCAAAGCCCCTGTGAATTAGGGGCTGAAATCGGACTCAGGCCTGAACAATGGCGCATTCAGTGGCTGACGCGGTTCCCTTGGCTCGGGGTTTTGCTGACAGATCGTAAATGAAAACCACTCCGAGAGATTTGTTTTGTTTTTCTCTGCTCTCGCCCACCTTTGAGCTCCTGTGGTTTATCTCTCTCTGTTTTGTTTGCAGGTCTGACTGCCTCATTAAAACAATTCGGTCGGAAGGCTACTTTGGCATGTACAGAGGTAAGTAAAGCTGAGTCAGGCATGGTGCAGCTTTTGCGTTGGAAGCACTGGTGCGTGAGTGGGAGGAAAAGCCCATATTCTCTGGCTTATAAAAGCAATAACTGGCAATATCCTAAGGTGCAGCTGTTTCTGAAAATAAACTCCTGCATACCAGGTGTCTGCTCGGCTCTCCACCATTGAAGGCTTGCGTCCTCCCTGTGGCTGTTTTGGTGTTGAACCTTACCGTTTACTGAAGTTCATCTTTACTAGCCGTTTAAGTGAAGCTGCTGGACTTTGTTTCAGGGCTGCATGGCTGTGTTTCCCAGCTTGGGCACAGTAACTTTTGTCAGAGGAGCAGTAGCAAACCTCCTGAAGTGTCTTACTTTATGGTTGATGATTGCATTCATGTCAAAGCCCACCACCACTGTGGTCAGGCCTGCTGTCCCATCTAGTTGGTAGCTTGTCTCCAAAACTAGCTGTGTCTCAAGCATGCCCAAGTGTTTTGTTGAAGTATTAAGACAACCTGCAATTAAAAAAAAAAAAATTTAAAATAACCTGCCCCCAGAAAAAACCTCCCTTGGGGTGGTAAGAAAATCGGAGGTTGGCTCGTGGCGGAGCTTCAGCTGTTTGGTCGTTTTGTCCTAACCTGCTAGAAATCTCCTGGCTCCTTGGCTTTGGCTGTCTGTTGCAGCAGTGAGTTCCTCAGTTGACATTATACCTTTTCTAGTTCAGACACAAAATCCTTGAAAGTTTTAAAAGATTTTTGAGAAGAGAGCAACAGCAGGCCAAGTTCTGACTTTAGTTGTAGCAGAGGAAAATGTGGAATACCTTCTTGGCTTTCAGCACAGTCCAGCTGGCTTAGTTGACACTGAACTCTGGTTCATTTTATATACTTTTATATTCAATTGCCTGAATATGCAGTTTTTATCTCTGAGGCCTTCAGATAGCATTCTTTGTGGCACTCATTCATTGATAAAGCCTGATTAAAATATTGCTTTGATTAAGTGAGTCCTTGCACTTTGTTTTTTCAAGCAGGAGTCTGGAGATGCTGGCGCCTTGCTGTTGGCAGCAGTAGCATCTCTTGCCGCTTCTGCCATAGCTCCTGAGGAAACGCAGACACCGCGGCCGGCTGGCCTGGGAGCAGGCACTGGGCTGTTGAGGCAGCATCTCTTGCCCAACTTGCTGGTGGGCGTTTCAGGGGAGTGGGGCGGATGCTGGGGATGGATTGGCTGCTTCGTGCCAGCTTTCCTGGGACCGAGCAACAAGACAAATAACCCTGAGGAATCCTGGCAAGCTCCATCTTCAATGCTAGCAGTGACGCGTTCCCCCTTGATTTTTCTCAGAAGCTGGCTGCTTCTGTGTTCCTAGCCAGGAAAGGAGCCTGCATTGACTTTGGCTGTAAATATGCAGTGGCAGGCTGCTTGCTGGGGAGCAGAAGGAAGAAGCTGTTCCTGGAAACTTACAGGGGAAGACTGTGGGCTTTTTAGGAGAGGCTTTTGGGAGAGACTGCTCAGTCCTGTAAGGCGTAGGGTGGTGGAGGGGACATGCATCTCCAGGCCACTTTTCACTCCCAAGCAGAAATCTCAAAGGGTGCAGATGGTGTTTCATAGCTCTTGCTTTTCCTAGCCGTAATGAGTCTGGTCAGCTTGGTCCATGTCCCACTAACTTTGTACCCACTCTGTTCAGGGAGCTGATAGTGGCTTGAATTTACTTGTCACCTCTGACTATTAAATGGGGAGCTGAGTTTGGAGAGGCCTTTTGTGAATATCTCCAGCACCTTCCAGAAATTCGTAGATATTTTGGTACAGCCAGGGTGCAAAGGTGAGTCCTCCAAGTACAGCAATCCTGGTCTCTGTGCCTCAGCTCTGTGAGCTGACATTAGTAGCCCTTCCTTCCTGCTCAGGGAGAGGATGGGCAGGTAAAATACATCCAAGATTTGTGAAGAATGTGAGTACTTTTCTGGGAAGAAGGTAAAGAGAGACAGCTCAGCCTTGCAGACAGGGGAAGATGGAAATCAGATGGTGGGATTGGTTCCTGCTCCCTCCATCTGTCCCAGTTCCCCAGCAGAAGTTGCTGTATGACTCACAAGCTCTTATTTTCAGCCTTTAAACTGAAATTGGGAGGATTATATGTTAATGTGCTAAAGTGGCAGCTGCTGTGCCCCACGGAGGAGTCACAAGCACGTCAGTCGTCCCTGCAGGACACTTTGCCTCTGTCGGAAGACAGAAAGGGTCTGCTCGGGTGCAGCCATTCCCACTGTGTGACTTCAGGTCTCCTTTGTGTGTGAATTGAAGCTCCTCAGTACGGACAGGAGAGAGGCTTGAGCTTGTAGGATGCTTTTCTGCGAATCATCTCTTAAGGGGTGTGTGTGGGCAGACAGTCCTTGCTCAGTACGAGTAGCCCATAGTGAATTGTGTGATGTATAAGGCAATCCCAACATTCCTCTCAAGATCTTCCCCCAAAGTTACAGGGATTCTTGGGTTTTTGGGTGGGAGGAAGATGAGGAGGAGGTTTTTTCCCCCTCATGTTTTTTCCATAACATCTTGGTAGCAGCAATGCCTCAAAGCTGGGTGGTGCTGTCTAGCCCTGTCTGTGTTTAAGGGATGACAGTGTGCTGCCTTCAGACATGATGCCAAGTGAATGAATCCATGGTGTCTGTGGGCTCCTGGACCACATGGACACCAGCGGAAGGGGAACTTGGGGAGGTGCTCTCTATGCTCCCTGCTACAGTCCATCCAGAAGCCACCTTTAGATCCTAGCACGTGTCCTGGAAGGTCCCACTGCTGTTTGAGACCAGCTGTTTAGCCTAGCTGGCGGGAGCCAAAGGCCTCGACCAGGCTGAGGAAATGCTTTTTGCTGTTGATGACATTTGGAGTTTAGCTGCAGTTTAGCTACAGCAGTGTGGCAGCCTTCCCTGGCCTCTGCTAATAATACCTCCCACATCTACCAGTGCTGAACTGGGGATGACTCAGTCCCCCTGTTATGTAGGTTGCTGGCAGTATATAAGGGCTTCTATGAGAAATGTGTTTTAATAACAAAACCCAAGGCTCAGTGAGAAGAGGTCACTTACAAGTTCAATTGGCAAACAACTGGTTTTGCCCCTACTTGATTTTGTTCTTTGTAGTGCTTCTGTACTTCTTTTCAAAATACTTTTTAATGATTGCAATTTATTTTTTGCATTGTTTGTCTGTCATTGCTTCTGGTATGTATAATGTTGCCTCTAGGCCGAGGTTAGCTTTAATTAAGTGAATCAAGTCATTGGCATGGCAAGAATTGAAGAGCTATAAGATTTTGTAAAAAGGTAGAAAACGCCATGGAAAGCATACAGCCAGCAGCTGAAGTATCTAATTTCTCATCCTCCAGTGAATTGAAGCTATTATGGATTATTGAGGACAGGGATTATCCATTCTCTGCTAAGCAGCTTTACTGAAAATATCAAAGATGTAGGAAAAAAAAAAAACCCAGGTTCATCAACTTTTCTCTGAATATTGTGTGTTTTTACCCTCTACTTTATTTGCAATTGAAGGAGAAATTGCTGTGAAAGCCTCTTGGCTCCTGGAGGAGGTCAGCACATGGAAGCATACTTCTCGCTTACTTTTCTTGCTTGATGGTTTGGGGTTTTTCTTTCTTTCAATGAACCCTTTGCACTGGTGTTATAGTGGGTTTATTCTTTTTTTTCTTTCTCTTCTTCTTTTTCCAAGGAAATGGTTATTCATGCTGCATGTCAGTAATGTAGAGGGTTTTTACTTTCTAGCTATTAGGAGTGTGGTTGAAGTTGTCTTTAACTTGGCATTTGAAGAAACACTTCCTGGGTGGCCGTTTCCACTTAAAAATCAGGCTGTGTGGATTTGCTTTGTAGATCCTGATATGATTGACATTAAAAGATGGAGATGGAGCATGAGGGTCATTCATGTCTGTGGTTTCTCATCACATGTGAGAGCCATGGCAGGGGCACATGATGTGTAGGAAGCACATCAAACTGAAGCAGCGCAATCACTGTTAGACTTAAAAGTTTGCAAAAACCCAGGAGTGCAAGAGCTGCCCTGCTCCCTGAGCAGTTAATTTGGCTCCTGTAGAAAATGATGGCATTTGTTGGATGTCATGGCCAGTGTGTAATGAATGCATGGGCTTAGCTTGCTACAACACAGTGTTACTCTGTATTTTCTGCAAAATCTGAACATGGCAGTCAGAAGCAGGGAAAATATGTTGGGCTGAGGAACAGAGGATGGAGTTGCCTTTCTTTAGGTGTGGTGAGCCCTTATAGCTCCTGTCGACTTGTGTTCAAACCTCCTGAAAATGAACCCCACCAGGTCTTCAGAGCCTAGTGGGAGTGCAGGCTTCTCTATCAGCTTGTCTTTGGAAAAACGGAGCTTTGGGACAAGTTGTTTAAATCTCTACAGCACGTATAAATGCAAAAGGTAAACCTTAGTATTTGTGTTTGTCCTTGCAAAGGTATTCATAGGCCATTAGCAAGTCTCAAGTGAAGTTCTTCCAGAGGACTTGGAGCTCAGTGTGCTTCAGTGCAGGCAGGGAGCGCTTGCGGTCATCCACTGGAGGACTTTTTGAGCCATAAGATTTAAAGGGAGGAGAATATTCTGGAGCATAATATAACGGTGCAAAGCCCAGTGTGCTTAGAAGGGACTGCCCCTGCCCTCACCTTGTTTCCCCCCGGGCAGCTTGAAAGCTGCTTCCCAGCCGCTGCATTGCACTAATGCTGGTGTCCATGGCCCACAGCAGCCAGCCAGGCCATGCTGACCTTTCATTGTGGCAGGCACAATACAGGGATTTGCTGTTTGTTGCTCCTGACAAAAGGGCACTCCAGAGGGTGGTGGGGGAGCCAAGGCTTGTTTATACCCCAGGTCCCCTGGCAAGCCTTGCCCTGGTGGGAACAGAGTTTTTGCACCCTGCAGCTTGTGGTGGACAAAAAAACACTTCAATGGTGGCTGTTCTGAGGGTGACACCCAGTGGTAATATACAGGGGAAGCCATTTAGCTCCAAGGGTTTGTCTAGAGTTGGCTGACTTCTGTGCAGATGAGCCAGTTGACTTCAACCAGCCTCCAGGTCTTTCAATGGCTCCTCCTTTTCTGGGCTGCCTGGTAAGCAAGCTGCTCTGGTTTTGGTGGTGGTGGGGCAGGGACGCTAGCAAGAAGGTGGGGCAAGGGGCTTTTGCTTCTCAACATCACAAAATATTTGCAAAAGAGTTGGGACTGGTTATTAATCCAACTTATACTCCTTTCTTGAAGGTCTGATCTGCATCCTTCTGGATTCATAGGAATGCATCCTTGGACGAGAGAAGAGGATGCATGTATGCATGGTGGGAGGTGGTAGCGAAGCTAAAGAAATTACAAAAAACATATTGCAAATGGAGTAGAAATGCATCAGGGGATGTTTTCAAAAACTCAAGGTGCTGGGAGATGGAAATCCCATTAATTTCCAGTGGGGTTTCATGTTTCTAAACACCTTTGGTGCATTGGGAGTTCTCCTTCATGTGTCCTTGGTTTTGAGCAGGAGTTACAACGCATTCCTGAAAGATCTAGTTAATGGTTCCTTTATTCTCATTCTCCAATGGGCTTTTTCCTCTTTTTCTTGCTCAGGGGCTGCAGTGAACCTGACTCTAGTGACACCAGAAAAGGCTATCAAACTGGCAGCCAATGACTTCTTCCGGCATCACCTCTCCAAAGACGGGTGAGTAGGGGGTACAGACCTTTCACGTTCACCTTAAGACACCAGCTCTTGGGACAAGTCTGGTGAGACATCAGGGAAAAGATGGAATGGGGTGATGGGATGACTGAAATAGGAGTTGACCTTGAACGGGTCACCTGGTGATTACATTCAGGCTAAGGATGTAATGTCTAAAATGGGAAGTGAAAAGCACTCCACTGGATGACTGCTTTTTATTCAAGCTTCTAAAAATAGTCCCAGATCTAAGCCAAGGTTAGCAGATCCAGAATTTGTAGGCAAAATATTTGAGAGGAACCCAATGGCACTGATCACTGCTCAAACAGCTGCTGGGAGGACCCTTGTCCTCAGCATCCTATTGGATGCTGTTATGCTCTTTCTGGCTTGAACAGATGGCAAGCCAAGTTCTGTAGACCCCAAACTTAGCATCCCTCTTGTCCTCTTGTAGCTTGAAAATAGTTTCAGAGAGGTGGTGAATATGAGTTGACGGGGGGCACTTGCAGCATTGCCCAGCAGCTAACCTGCAAATTTTTTTCCTTCAGCTTTTATTATCTGCTTAGCTTGCAAATGGGGGTTGGTTCATGTGAATTAAATGTGAGTAAAAGATGCTAGCTGAGCAGTTGAAAGGGGCTGGACCTTGAATATTTAATGCTGTTTTCGCCAAGATATTTCCCTTGCAATTTGGAGGACACTTGTGTCTCCATTCAGACCGAGACCTCTCTCCAGAGACAGCCAGTGAAGGGCACTGCCTCCAGTCCTCAGTGACAGCAGTTAGAAAACAGCCTGCTTGGGATATGATCCTGACTCTTCCTATCAGCTGTGATGGGGTGGGGTGGAGCCTCACTGAAAATGCAAAGCTCTGCTGCGATTACTCGGTTTAACAACTTCCCATAACATACTGCGTCAGTCTCTGCTGCTGCAGATGAGTGACTCAACAACTTCAGTGGGGGTTGTGGACTGACACAGGTTGAGGATCTATTTTTTTTTTTTTTCATGCACCTAATGTTGTTTTTTTTCCGTTCTGGAGTCTCTTAAAGTAGTAGCTAACATATGTCTGTTTGACTCATTGGCTCACAGCTGTTTGTGATTTTCTGTTTCTTCAAATAGTGTTTCTTCTGTGCTCTGCTCAGACAGTGGGAGGTAACAATGTCCTCATTGCTGCTCGCTGCTATCAGGTGGTGGGTCTGATCCCTGCAGTAGACAGCAAGGTGGGCCCTGGTGCACTGCAGTAGACAGGAGCACAGCTAGGTCTTTTCCGCCACCTATGAAGTGAGGGCTTAGTAGGTTGTACAGGGAAGATGAAAGGGTGCCAAGCTGCCATGCCTTGTACTACCACTGAGAGAGTGGCCCATAGAAGAAATCAGACCAGCATTGCAACATATTTGCCATTCTGTGTGAGCAATTACTGCTGTGATGTTTCAGCCATTAAAACATTACGTGCCTGTCAGTAGATGTACTGCGCCATGAGAGGTAAAGACTTTCTTATGGGACAAATGTGTGTGTCTGCCTGTCGGTGCTGAGGCAGGCTTTGAGCAGGTGTTTGGGTAAGTGGGGTGCAGCTGTTTCCACAAGCAGCTGTCTTCACCCAGACCTCTTCCAGTTTGATTTCTGGGTTCCTGGCTGATCCACACATGACGTGGATGGCGTGCTGTGCTTGATTCAGAATAAAGGAGCTAAGAGTTTTGCCAAGAGTAAGACACCCTGGTCTCCTAAGACATACACGCTGATGGGACTGGCACCGCAGTGACTTGGAGCAGGAGTGTGATACCACTCGGGTAGTGGGGAGCCTTTGTGTCTCAACACGAAGCATTCTTAACTCCTTTAGAGAAAAGAAAGGTTGGGCCACAGTTAGGTGACAAGAGCTAGGCGGCATGTGGAGTTGAGGTCACTCATTTAATGACCGTGGGGGGCTTGGATGAATGATATCTGGTCAGTTCTGCTCGTGAGGATAGCCAGCATTAGCTGGACAGAGGCAGAGCCTTGGTACTGATGTGATAGGTGGTTTAAGGTGTTTCTACCTAGAAATGTCACTCCAAGATGTGATGGGAAAGCCTTGCAGATTGGCTGTGGCTGGTACAGGCTATGAACCTGGAATCTAGCTGGAAGGTGTGGTGCGTGCTGTAACCTTGCTTAGCGCATGGGGAGCAGGGGAAAAGGCTGGGAAGCAGAGAAAAGGCCATGACATTACCAGCAAGGATAAGGGCTCTTAGAAACTGCAGGGTAGCTGCTTATTGTGGGATCCTTTTCCTCCGTGCTAGGGAAACCCCAGGCCTGGGGGTAGAGTATGTAACCTACCAGAGGGGTTGTGCCTAGCCATGCTGCAGGCGTTACATGCAGCCTTGCCTTTGGCAGAAATCAGGATCTTTTCCCACGTGTAGCACATGTGGCAAATAGGAGTGACGGCAAGGGGCTGTTTCATTGAGTCACGAAGCTGTGTCCCCCAGCAAAGGTTTGTCTTGTTCTCGCTCCCTTTTTCCAATCTGTTTGCAGTCTGTAGGTTTCTCCTTTGAGATGCTTCTACCTGTTCCTCCCCAGCTGTCTTTGTAAGACAGGGCAGGATTAACAGTCCTGGAATACAAATGCCTCTCCTCCTACCCAGGGCAAAACAGGGTACGTACCTGCCAGTACACTGCAAGGCTGGGCCACCTATTTCACAACTGCAGTCAAAACCTAGGTATGAACAACAAAATAGCCTGAGGTTAGAAGGGTGAAGATTCAAGCTGCCTGGCATGTTAATATGGTTTCACTTCTGGATTTGTAATTGCAACAGTCAAGGTGTTACGTGGTATAAAGCGCAGCTGAGGCAGTTAGGCTCAGTATAGGGCTGGGGGCTGTTTCTTCATGGTGAGCCACCAAGATCTTGGTTCAGCTCCACCAAAGTCCTTTTTGCACAAGCCAGACTATCTGTTATACATTCATAGTATGCCGTGCTCTTGGACACCAACATCCCAAAGGATGCTCTGGTGCTTTTCTGACTCAGAGCCTTCTAGGCCTGTTTGACATTGAATGCCTTTGTTGCTAAGGTTCTAGCACTTGTCTTGCTTGAACTGTGTTGCATGAATTGGAGATCCTTGTCTGATAAAATGTGCATGTTCTATTAATATTTGCTGATTAAAATATGCTGAGTGTGTTCTCCACATGCAAGCGGAACAAGCATGTGTGGACCAGAGAGAGTGTGGCAAATCCAGCGTGACCCAAAATAGCCTCAAGTTACACAACAGCTTTTAGTGTGCGTTTGTGTTTTGGTTTTTTTTTTTTTCTTTTTCATCCTTTGAAAAACTTAGTGTTGAAATGAACTCGCTTTTAAACTGCTAGGAAAAAAAGTGGCATAAAGCCTGTTTTTAAAAGGCCAGACTGAAGACAAGAAGTGTGGCGTAGGAAGCTCCTGGCTGCAAATTGCTGGAAGAGTGTTTTGGGGATGTATCACCGCAGGTTTGTGCTAGACTCTCTTTTCCCTGGCCATGCTCTTGGATACTGCTGGAGGTAGAGTACTGGGGCAGCAGGACCTCACGTGGGACCCCATGCCCTTGTTGGTGCACCCATCTCCCTGACTCTGGAGATTTCTGTTCCTGCAGCCCTCTCCACACTGGGACCAGCTCTGCACTGGGGGAGGGGGGAACTTCTGCCCATACAATGTTTTTCCCCTCCTCTTGGTGCAGGAGGGATGTGGGATGAGTCTTCAGACACATCCTTGTTCCTGTGGCACTCTGTGCTGGCTGGACCACTTGGCAGGACACGAGAGAGAGAGAGGGGAAACTTCCAACCTTCAGGCTGCTGAAAACAGATGAGATTTTTTTTTCCTCTGGATTTCTGAAGCTGGATGTGTTGAGAGACCCATAATCTCACACCCGCTGTTAAAATAGCAGCGGCTTCATTATCCAGAGCAGAGGATGTGAGGAGTCACTAGGGCTAAGTGAAGCCCTTGAGTGGGAAGTACTTGGGTATGAAGCTAAGAAAGAAATGAAAATTGGTAGTACATCAGCATGCATTTAAAGGACATTGTTGATTTTTTTTTTTGGGGTGCTCAGTGTATGAGGCCTCTTTGATAGATGTAAGTATTGCCTACAACTTTTCATGTCTTCTTTGAATTTGGCTGTTAAGCACTTCATAAAAAACAGTCCCTTTAAAGTGTCCTACAAGGCTTCATGTTTATCTCCAAAGAGTTGAGTGCCAGACAGCTGTTGTGTTTGGCATGTGTTTGCCAGGTTTTGCTGTTCTTATTTCAGGTTCTTGGTTAAATACTCTGCCTTGGCTGCACTAAAAAGTGTCTCATGACTTCTTATAAAAGCAATTTCTTGCTCAGAAAAACTCTCCAGTGTCCCTGGATGAGTTTGCTGCTGCTGCTCTTCTCCAAGGTGTGTTACTCCTTTACCTCTCTTGTCCTCTTTAATCTTGACCTTCATTTTGTTTGCTGTTCTGGAGCAAAGGCTGGCAATCTGCTGACTTAGCAGCTCAGATTCCTAGGAAGACCAGCACAATTATGTTGAGTCTTTGCTAATGCCAGCAAATTTTCTTCCTTTCTGCTTCCCTCTGCCTTGTAACTGTGCTCAGAGAAGAGAAAATAGCCAACTGTAATCCTGAGACAAGCAAGGTACTTTTCCTTCTCTCCCATGCAGATGGGGAGACTGGAGCTTGTTCTTCCTTGTCTTTCTGGCTGATACGTCCCCCCAGTGCTCCTTCCTTCATCTGCTCCTTTTTCAGGCTCTCCTAAAATACTGGGACCATCTCTTCTGTGGCATCTGTGTAAGTAGCCATTGCATGGCCTGGTTGATCCTTGAGCTGCAAAATACTCCTAGACAGGCTGTAAAGTGAGGCTTTTGATTTAGGAAGGAGGGATGATGCTGCTGCTAGTCCTGCTGCTGAGCTGCTTTGTCACCTTGCACACACTGTCTTTCTCTAGGCAGGAACACTTGTAGGCCAAGGCAGCCTCTCCTGTAGTTACCCACTGGATGTTCAGACACTTCTTGAATGCAGATAACGCTCATCTAACCCACCAGGACTTGCAGGTGGGGGATTCCTGCCCTTCCTCTAGAGAAAGAACCAGTTAAGAGCTAATAATCTCACTGTGCCTATTCAGGGATGGCTATTTGGAGGGAGGCTTTTTTATTTAGCACACAGAGGTTCGGGGAATTAGAGTGGGTTGAAGTTGTAGACTTCAAAGGTCATCCAGAAAGTAAATGCACCTTCAACTGTTAATCTAGAGGGGGCTAGAGATGGGTTGTTTAATCGGAGAATACACCTGTGAGAGAAGCATTCCCCTTGTCTACATTCCAGGTTCATGTCCTGGGACAAAACACGGGTTGTGTCTGTGCTCAGTGTGCCCAAATGTGTTGCCCTGCCCATTGTTCACTTCACAGACGTTCATAATAGAACAAAACTCCTGGGACCTCCCACCAGGGCAAACCTGATGTAATGAGTGCAGGCACAGAGTCACCTTCCTCTTTACTTACTCCAAACACACAACACAGAGCTGCTGCAGATAGAGATAGGTTGTACCGTACCTGGAGTAATGTCTGCCAGAGCCAGATTTAATCTGGTGGCATTACGTTGAGCAGTTATTAGGGTGGATTTTGTCCCACATTAGTGCTTTGTTTTGCTTGTCTGAGGTGTTTTTGAGCTGGCACTAGGACTGGGAGAGAGCTTGTAATGTGAACTTCCTCGTGTTTACATTTCCCTGCAGCACAGCCCCAGCTCTTCTGAAGTGTGATTGCAAGAGCTCATTTTTCCCTCTTGGGAGATCAGGGGTTGGGTTGAAGGGACTCAGTGGCATTTCACATGCATGTCCCCCATGTGGCTGTGGCAGACAGATTGCTCTCCCTTTGAAGGACAACCCCTGTGTGTTGGTCCCCTAATCCATACCAAAGACCCGCTAAATTGTTTGAAAGCAGCTGACTCTGGTTTGAAACTCTTGGAGCTTTCTACAAACTGTCAGGTTGACAGACCAGAGGCAGAGGTTATTTTATGAGTGAGGAAGGGGATGTACAACCTGGGGACAGTAACCTCTTGGGTAGCAAATAGAAAAATATGGCTTTGTATGGATGTTTCCTTAGGTCAAAGATTTCCTGCCTTTGGAAATCTTGTCATCCTTATTCCAGAATGGCTGATTTGGGTCCCTTCCCAAGCACAGTCAACTCCTACAGAGTCAAGATTTTACAGAAGCTTGAAAAAAATCATAGAATTGTTAAGGTTGGAAAAGACCTCTGAGATCATCTAGTCCAACCATCAAC
>VZTL01055483.1:0-10918 GCA_013400535.1 Scopus umbretta | reverse complement strand
TTTTTTTTTTTTTTAATTGAGTCGGTGTTTTCTGGTGCCAAGGGGTGAGATTTTTTTACAGGGCAAAAATTCATCAGTTTCTGGAAATTGAGGTGTTCTGAGCGTTTGCATCCCAAGTTCCTCTTTTTAGTCTTAGCTGGGCTGTTTCCTGGCTTTGGGATAGAGGGAGCTATGAAATGATGCATTTTATTAGGCAAGAACATGTTGCTGATAACCCCTGCTCTCTAGTGCAGAGGATGCGTAAAGCTGCAGTGCTGAGGGTCCATCCTATGCCTTGTTCCTCAGGCAGGACCAGTTTAGAGCAAAGGCTACTTTTTCAGGTTTGGAAGGGCTGGTGAGGTGAAGAAGCTCCTAGCCACAGGGGGACTGCCTCCCTGACTCTCACGTTTGCTGTTTATTTATTTTGCTTTTGTCATAGAACTCCAAAGCAGCAACATGAATATTTTCCCCCCTTGCTCCTTGCCCTGTGGTCTCTGTTCGTTTGTTTGTGGGGATATTGACCGTGTTTAAAGGACTAGGCTGGCAGAAGGAAAGCTGCTTATCCCCCTTAATGCTCAGGTCCTCTGCTGCCCTCTGAAGCAGTACCCTTTCCGAGGGCTGTGTCCTGAACCGGGGCAACGCTGGGCTGGAAGAGAGCTGCAGCTCTTTGTCTGGGGATGGAGAGGGTTGTGTGTTCCTGGCTGGGGCTGTTCTGGCTGGACTTCTGGCTTTTTCTGAATGTTCTGTTTCTGGGGCCAAAATGGGCTTTTTCCTCCAGATCGGGTGATGCTGGCAGAGATGCCAAGCTGGGGCTGTGCTGAACTGTCAAGCCTCGCAGGTTCCCCCATCCCCTGGGCTGCTTCTCCTGTAGCCCCCAGGGTCAGAGGTGTGCCCTGAGCCCCTGCACCCAGCTGCCCTGCTGTTAGGGAAGTGATGGTGCCCCTGTATTCGGCACTGGTGAGGCTGCACCTCAAATACTGTGTTCAGTTTTGGGCCCCTCACTATAAGAAGGACATTGAGGTGCTGGAGCGTGTCCAGAGAAAAGCAACGAAGTTAGTGAAGGGCCTGGAGAACAAGTCTTTTGAGGAGCGGCTGAGGGAACTGGGGTTGTTTAGTTTGGAGAAGAGGAGGCTGAGGGCAGACCTTATCACTCTCCACAGCTCCCTGACAGGAGGGTGTAGTGAGGAGGGTGTTGGTCTCTTTGCCCAAGTAACCAGCAATAGGACAAGGGGTAATGGCCTCAAGTTGCGCCAGGGGAGGTTTAGATTGGATATTGGGGAAAAATTTCTTTACTGCAAGACTGGTGAGGCACTGGAACAGGCTGCCCAGGGAGGTGGTGGAGTCCCCATCCCTGGAGGTGTTCAAAAAACGTGTGGATGTGACACTCCAGGACATGGTTTAGTAGGCGTGGTGGTGTTGTGTTGATGGTTGGACTAGGTGATCTCAGAGGTCTTTTCCAACCTTAACAATTTTATGATTCTACTGCAGGCTACATCCTTCGACTGACTTTTTCTCTCTTTTCTTTGGGCAGGAAAAAGCTGACACTGCTGAGGGAGATGCTGGCAGGCTGCGGGGCGGGTACCTGCCAGGTGATTGTCACCACTCCCATGGAGATGCTCAAAATCCAGCTGCAGGATGCAGGGCGAATTGGTATGTGGACTTCTCTTCCCTGTGCACTGAGCAAGCAGGGAGGAAAGGGCTGGGACTGGGCTGTCAAGGCAGAGGGGGTGGGAATGAGCAGAGAAAACCCTTTTCCTTCCCTCTGATCTCCCAGGTCAGAAGTATCTCAGGCTGTAGCAGAAGTTTCTCCTCCTTTTCCCAGCTCACTTACCTCCACCCTTTGCTCACCTGACTTTGCAAAGGCCCTTGCAGTTACAAAAGATGATAATTTTTTTTTTTTTTTGCTCAAAGCAATAGGCTCAGCAAGTGAAATAGTAAATTCTGGTGGAGAGAGACAAGGAGCGATGACTGGGTGGTCAGCTTGTGAGTGATTAAAAGTTGTTAGTTACTGTGCACCCAAGAAGGGATTAGCATCCTCCAGTGCTTTTCTTGTGCTGCTTCCTCCATCTCTGTGATTTTCTGGTGTCTAGTCTCTCTCTTCTACCCCACTGTAGCACCTCCCTAACAGCTTCCCAAGGAGAGGTGTCCTTTCCAAATGACTTGTCTCCCGTCTTACTCTCTCTCCTTTTTCTTTTGGTCCTGACGAAAACAGCAGTTGTCTCAGCTGAAACAGTAAATAAAATTCTCCCAGTGTGCTGGATTTGGAAGAGGTTTGAGGTCAGGCTCTTGGGGCTGTGGGCAGGAGCTGGCAGACAGAGGCAGGAGGGAATGTGAGCCTTTTGGTTGAAACACTGTCAGGCGTTTCTGGTAAGAATGGAGACCAGAGTCTGGCGCAGAGTATCTGGGTGAAAGAGCTGTTTACTGTCACCTTAATCTCTTCCAGAGGTCAGCCTGCAGTGTGGCCTCATCCCCCAGGAGCCCTGCATGACAACATTAGATACCGCGTTTGTGGCCCTTCCTGAAAAATGGGCCAATTTGTCCTTTAATCTCTCCTTCGATGTGGCATTCCTGAATAATCACAGATTTACTTTGTCTTTGCCCTCTTTCCTGTTTTTAATGCAGACCTTTGTCCATATTTTTAAATTTTTGAAGGCATTAAGCCATGTTTTGAGGGTTTAGAAGAGGTTTTTGCTGCTGTGAACAGCCTGTTCTCTGTGTGGCAAGAGATCTGTGGTGTGCTGGTGGCAGCCAGAGGATCGCAGGTTGATGTGCTCTCCATCTTCTGGCCAAAGAGCAGAAATGCATCTGTTTGAAAAGGCTGTGCGTATAAATGTGGCATACCTAGTGCAGCTGAGGAACTCCCCAGGTTAATGATTGCTTTCAAGGGAAGGAAGCAAAAAACAGAAGTGCTGAACCTCCCTCATTCATTAATATCTTTCATTTGTCCTACTGAGAGCTCAGGGACGTAGCTGGGAGCAGGTACCATCATCTGCCTGCTCACAGCAGCTCCTTTTCTCTGTCATGAGGTCATGTGTGACAGGCTCCTGCTTAGGTAAAACCAGTCAGTAGAAGAGTGCGGCGGACAGTATTGTGGTGTGGCAGCAGCCAGCCCTGAGACTGAGACAAGCTGGTTTGCCTTAGGCTGAGGGAGATGGGCAGACAGGGAGCAAAAGCTTGCAGGGCACTTGGCTGGCCTTAGTCTGCATGTTTTGGTACACCTGGAGATCTGCCTCTTCTTCCTTATCCCGTGGCACCAGGCAGCAAGAGACTGCTGTTGAGCATCTCGCAAACCAGTGCCCTCTCTGCTCCTCCCCAGCGGCACAGAAGAAGCTGATGGCAGCGCAGGCCCAGCTCTCCCCCTCCTCTGTGGCGGGGGCAGCGGAGCCAGCAGTGGAAACGCGCACCACAGCAATGCAGATAACACGGGAGCTGCTGCGGAGCAAAGGCATCGCGGGACTCTACAAGGGCCTGGGAGCCACGCTGCTAAGGTAGGACGGTGTGGGCTCGAGCGCAGGGCCCCGGTGTTCCCAGTCTTGAACATAAAGCACCAGCCATGCAGGGGGATGAGCCTGCAAAGGGGGTGCTGGCTTCAGGGGCTTTGGGCTTGATTTTGGTTTGGTTTCCACGCACAGGTTTTGCACATTAAAGAAGTGAAGGTCAGGGAAGCGAGAGAGTCTGCCTTTTATTCCTGGAAGATTTAATTCTGCTGCTTTCTGTGGAAAGTTTTTGTCTCCCCCATGGCCCCTATTTTAACACTGTAGAGAAGTCCTTGTGAGCTAGCAAAGCAAAACTGTCAGCCTCAGTCTCTAGAGTGTGAAACGGATTCTGGCCCATGGAGCTGTTGGATGCAAGGACCAGTGCCCTCTTTGACACTCTTTACCTGGGCTTTCATGGAGTGACTCTCCTCTAACTTGAAAAAAGGCAGGGCTAAAGCAACGCCTGGAATGGGTGGCAGGACATGAGCCTCTTTTTATTAACAAAAGTGGACGAAACAATTGACCTCTGAATGTGCTGGGGTCTTTGGTTTGAGTTTTGAAAAAATCAGGGGGAGGCCACTGACGCAGCAGGGCTGCGTGCCTCCTGTGGGCTTGTTGCCCTTTTTGCAGTCAGTTTTGCCCCTGCTGAGTTTCGGCTCCTGTCTGCGATGCAATCGCAGAGCTGGGATGACTGCGTTGCACTAATGGCTGTATTCCCCATGTGCGATGCTTGCAGCCCTTTTCTTTGACACTCACTGTGTTGGTGCCCCGCTCTGACTTTGCTCATCCTTGTTCTTCTTTCTTCCCTTTCCTCCCTCCCCACCACAGGGATGTCCCGTTCTCCATCGTTTACTTCCCGCTGTTTGCAAACCTGAACAAGCTGGGCCAGAAAGACCCCAATGTCAAGGCTCCATTCTACGTGTCCTTCCTCTCTGGATGTGTGGCTGGCAGCACGGCTGCGGTGGCTGTCAACCCTTTTGATGGTGAGTCCCCAGTAGCTTGTGCTGGTGGCCTGGCGCCAAGTGACAGTACTCGGGGGCCCATGAGTGGGCTAGGTGTGGATGAGGGCGACTGTGCCAGCCTCTTCACAGCATGAGCACACAGGGAGGTACAGGAGGGGAGCTCTGCTGTCTGAGCCGCCTCCAGCTCAGATGATGTTCCCTTCAGCTGAGCTATGCCTTTGGCTACAGCTTCCACAGAGATTTGCAGTACTTGCTAGGTAAGTCAGGAAGAGGGTGTCATTCATTTCAGTCATTTTGCACAGGAATGGCTGTGAACATGCCCCTGAAAAGGCACGTTTCCATGTGGAGTGATAGTATTCAGACCATTTACACGGATATGGTCATGGACAACCAGGGGGAGCCTTCTGCTCCACAGCATCTGCCTTAAATATCACCTCAGTTTCTCTGCTGCGAAAAACACCAGAAAATAACTCCTCTCTCCCCAGCATTGCACATGCTCCAAGGTGTGAAGAAATGTACGAGCAGCGTTCTATATTTTAGATACTTCTTCCAGAAGGAGCTGAGTATTTGAAAATCAGTTCCCACTTTGCAGAAAGATACCTGAATTTGGAAGCATTTAAAACTTAAGTCAGCCTTGGAAGCCTTGGTCACATTGAGGGGGAGGAGGTTGGTTTTTGGGTGGCTTTGTTTTTTCTTGTATCCATTGGTAAAGGAATGGGTTTGTTTTCCCCCGTGTTGCTGATAAATATATGAAAATGGTCTGCATTCTTGGTAATCTCATTTTGACTGTGTTTCAGAGACATTACTCTCAGGGTGGTGCGTGCCTGCTGAAGTGTGTGCTATATTCCCAGCGTTCACCACTCTCTCTCTTCTCTCTTTCTCACCAGTGATCAAAACGCGGCTGCAGTCCTTGCAGAGAGGAGTGAACGAGGACACCTACTCGGGAATTCTGGACTGCACCAAGTAAGGCTCCTCGTGAAGCAGGCCACCACATCAGATGTACGGCACCTGCTGCTACCTGCTGCCAGGCAGTCAGTGCAGCTTCTAGACCCAACCAGCAGCTTCCCTGTTTCAGGTTCCCTCTGAACCTGTGCTTTTATCTATCTATCTGTCTGGATAGATAGATAGATGACCAGATTATATACTGTTCATCTATATAGGTATATAAAAGAGAACTTCTTCCTATTTTGAGCAAAGTAAATACAGGATTTGTATTTAAATGCTTCTATCAAGACCCCAACGATCATAACGCAGATTTTTTTTCTGCAAAGGGAGGCAGTGCTGTGGTTGTCTCTCCTAAGACCCTGTTGTCTGAAAATCTACGGCACTGTGTCTCATATCCCTCCTGGGACTGCTCTGAACAGCAGCTGCCAGGAGCGCTGGCTGGCTGGGCTGTCCCCAGCTGCACTCTCCTCTGACCCTTTGCTAAACTGTGGTCTGGCTGCTTCAAAACGTGAAGGGCGTTTCAAAACAGAAGGCTCTGCTTCTGTATTGCTGTCGCAGCCAGGGTCTCTCACCGTCACGGCTGTGGCACATGCTGAGGGTGGAGTTGGCCCTGACTTTTGAATGGGGGGACCTCTTGGGTGCAAGCATGGGGTTGTCTTAGCCGTACATCCAGACCCAGGCAGACACTCCTGCTCCTGGCCAGATGTAGGGATGGGCCGTGTTCCTGCATGGCCATTCGCAGAGCACGTGGAGGATGATGGATGATCTGCTGTGGAGGCAGTGCCAGGCAACAGCAGTCTCTGGAGGGAGGCAGAAAGCCAGGGCATGGCCAGAGGCTCTCCTGGCACGGTGGAGGGGTGGGATGGACATTTATCTGGCTGTGTGATCTCTCCCCAGGAAGATCTGGCAGAAGGAAGGGCCCATGGCTTTCCTGAAAGGGGCGTACTGCCGAGCCCTGGTCATTGCTCCTCTCTTTGGCATCGCGCAAGTTGTCTACTTCATCGGGATTGCGGAGTTCCTGCTGGACATGCTCCCCAGGCACCGAGCCTAGACCCGGCGCACCTGCGTGTGCCCTCCTGCCCTCTGCCGCGCCGAATTCATCCCCGTGTTCGTCATCTGTGTCGATTGGTGTCAGAGCAACAGTGCAAAGGGTTCGCGCGGGGACGCCGAGGGGACGTGGTCTCCAGACAAGCAAACGCGGGGAGGGAGAGAGTCCCTTTTCTGTCTCGGTCTGGAACCTGTCCCCTCCCGCTCCTTACACGGACAATACCTAATTATGCATATTCTTTTTCTTACCTTTTTTTTTTGTTTTTAAATTGTCATTCTTAAGGACACTGGTAAGCACAGACTGGGCTTGCAGACCCAGAAGTCTCCTTCCAGCCTTGGGGAGGAAGAGGGATGGGAGAGGAATAACCTGAACCCTTGTCCACCCCAGTCCCCCTCTCTCTTCCTGGAGTTGCCAGCTATCTGAGGAGGAGCTGGAGGGGCAGCTGTGTCCCCTCAGCCCCTCCTCGGCTCTGCTGGCCCCAGGTCGAGAGCGGGCACTGCACAAAGGGGCTCATCTCATCGCCACGGGGGCGGATGCTGGATCTGGCAAGTTCCTTGGCCTTGAAACCTTCACCCTCCCTTTCTCCCTTTCTTGAAAACGAGTTGGACTTAGATTAACTTCTTGGAGATCAGAGGAAGGGAAAGGGGGATCGTTACTGTTGATTTTGTAATTATTTTTGTTTTAAAGCAAAGGGATGTCCCTCCTAACTAGGTATCGCAGGCACATCTGGGTGAGATGCAGAGATGAGATGCCTGCACTGTAGGGAACATGTCCATGGGATCACATGAATGTCTGAAGGTTCTTCACCGCTTGGTTACAAGCGGGAGAGGGAGAGGAACTTGGGATCAAGTTATTTTTGTTCATGGGGTGGGGAGTGGTTCTTTTTTTTTTTTTTTTTTTTTTTTTTCTTTTTTTTTTATAATGCAGGTGTCGTGGGGAGGGAAAACCAAACAACAAGAAACCACTTACATTCCTTCAGCCTGCCTGCCCCCAGGGTAATAAAGTGGTGGCCATGGGTGTAGATTAGCTGATTTTTTTTATTTTTTTTTTTTTGGTTGATTGGTTTTTCTTCCCCCCAGCCTGGCCCCAGGTGTGTGAAAGGAGGCACCTGCTCTACTTCTGCAGTGCCCAACCTTGGGGAACCATGCTAGAAATGCCGAACCTGTGTGCTCACCTTGCAAGGTGAAAACACAAGTTCTAGTTGTGCTTTGACGTTTGACTTGGGCATGTTAGGAGCCAGCTGGTGTCGAAGAAGCGGAGGCTTCCTGCACCCTCAGCGAGGAGCGGTTTGCATGTACGCAATTACAGGATCAAGTCCTCTGGATCATGAGAATTCGTCATCCTGCTCGCTTCTGGGGTGGTGATCGTTGTTGGGTGGCAGGGGGCACACCCCCACCTACAGCCTGCTCTGTCGAAGGGGCACTGCCCCAGCGAACATCACTTGGCAGAGGACTTCCTCGTTCAGTACTTTCTTGGGCTGTGTAATTAATTCTAGTTTAAATGATCTTAAGTGCAAGATCTACCAACCCAGCGTGGTCCTCTCCGTTATCTATTCCATTTGGCGCAATCCACCCGACTTTGGTGTTTAAATTAAACTGGTCGAATTAACTTTTCATTCCTTCTTTTAGCTTTGTTCTCCAGGTGCTTGCTTGGTGTTTGTGTTCTGACTGTATATTTAAACTGATTTTTTAAAAATTCTTTTTTTTTAATGTTTAAAAGAGAACCACCTCTGTTTCAGTGTTCTTAGGTTAGGTTTTTGCAAAACCCATATGTTGAGGGCCTTCCTCCTTGATGCATCCTTTTTCTCTTTGAAAAAGTTGTTCTGTGGCTGATTTGTTACTTGTCACTTTGCATATGTGAATAATTTTCTTTATTTTTCTTTTTTTCCTTAATGACTTTTCCATGTATCTGGGAGGGAATATGTGCAAAGATGATGAAAGATGTCTGTGCTGTGTGTAGTGCTGTGATGCTGCTCTTGCTCTGGATTTCCCTCGGGTGGATTAAAAGAGAAAGATTTTTTTATTATTTTTTTTTTTTTAAAGGTGCACAGGGGTGCTTGGGGTGCAGGTTTGTATTGTGGGCTTATGTTTGGAGGAAAATTTGGTGCAGTGGTGGGCTGAGGTTCAGGGAAAGTTCTCCTTGTCCTTTTGGATGCTTTTAAAAACCTCTGTAAAACTGACTCTTCCTCCCGAAATCTTCAGCTCTTCTTCCAACTTGTGGAACAGGTGACCTGAGTGGGGCTGATTTTTTAGCTGCTTGGACATGTCCCTGAGCCAGGAGGGCTTCGGGAGGCGGCAGGGGGGAGCGAGTGTGGCCCTGGGGGAAGCCCCCGAGGCAGGCAGGGTGGCCAAAAAAGTCAGAGTTTAAAATGGGAGAATTCCCATCAACTTAATTGCCAATGAACAGAAACCTCTAAGCATTGGTTACAGTACTGAGGAATAAAAGTAAATAAATACATCTAGAGAAACAGCTCTGCTCCCCTCGCTGCGGGTGCCGCTTGTCCCTGGGACAGGGAACAACAGCCAGCATGGGGTCACCACCTTGTGTGTCCTACCTGGTCCCTCTGGCATGGGCTCCTCCACTGACCACAGGCCCTTCCCACTCGTACCTTGTCTCCTGTCAGCCCTGTCCCGTGCTCCTGCCCTGACCGTGGTCCTTGTGGCTCCAGTTTGTTTGGGGATCGTGGCGTTTACTGCCCTTAAGTACGTTTTGGTGGAGGTGCCTGTCCGCCCCTGCCAGGGGTTTGGGAGGTGGGTTGTTTTTGGCTGGTGAAATTTCCTGCAATGCAGTGAGGAAACTTAGTAAAGCCCTGGGGGAAAATTCCTACAAAGCAAAAGGGAAATTTCCTGGAAACCAAGGAAGGCAAAGGGAAACCATCCTAGAAAGCTACAGCAAAGTGTTCTGGAAAATGAAGGGCAGATACAAGACAATGTAGGAATGTCACAGAGGGCACTAGGGGGAATTCCTCAAAAGCAAAGGGGGAAATATTCTGGGAATTTGTAGAAAGCAATGAGGGAACTTCTTAGAAGGCCATAGTGGGGATCGCCTAGAAATCAAAGAAGGAAAATGCCTAGAAAGCAAGCAGGAAATTTCCTCAAATACCAGGGAAATTCCTGAAAAGCAAAAGTGATGTTTCTTAAGGAAGTAACAGTGATACTTCCTAGTGGGGAAATTTCCCAGAAAGCAATAGAAGTCCTATAAAGTGGAGAGAAAATTCCTAGAAAGCAATGGAGGACTCTAGAAAGCAACAAGGAAATTTCCGAGGAAGCAAAAGAGGAACTTCCTGGAAAGCAATGGGAGGGAAATACCCTGCAGAGACAGAGGGAGATTTCCTGGAAAGTGATGGAGAAAAACCCTACGAAGCAATAGGGGGATTTCTTAGGAAAGAAGGGACAAATTTCCTGGAAAACAAAGGGGAATGTCCTGGAAAACCACGCAGGAGTTCCTAGTAAGCAGTAGAGAAGTTCCTGGAAAGAAGGGGAAATTTCCTTGAAAGCAAGAAGCATAGGGGGAAAGAGGCCAAAATCCTGTGCTCTAGTCCTTGGGTAATAAATTTGTAAAACTGCAAATCTCAGGGTTTTTTGGTTTGTTTTAGTGCTTCCCTGCAGAGCTCAAATGGGCTCAAGGAAGAGCAACGAGGGCGAGCGCTTGGGCCGCACCTGACCTGCCTTAAAATATGGTTATTCCCTAATTTTTCCTCTAATTTAATGCAAAAATCTACATAACCTGCACCGCGATGGTCCGAGGTGCGGGGTGACCATTTTCTATCACGGGTGGCCAGGCCTGGGACCCGTGTTACCGAAAACCAGCTGCAGCCCGGGATGGGTGCCGCTTCCCCTTTCTGGGGTGGGGGGCTGCGCTGCCGCCGGGACCCCCCTCCCGACTCCACCTGCTCCTTCCCTCGCTTTTCCGGGCCTGGCGTGCCCGGCGGGGACCCCGCAGGGTTCATCCCTTTGCAAGGGTGGTGCTGGCCCTGAAACGCACGCACGAGGGCTGATGCGTGACCCCGGGGTTGATTTTCCTCCTTCCCCCCCCCCCCCTTTTTTTTTGCATTTTGCATAAAACCGCAGTGCTGTCATGCAGAACAGCAGCGCCGGAGGTGCCCGTGGTGCCCGCTCAGCATCCCGAGCAATCCCCAGATCCCGCCGGGGCAGCTGCACGGCACAGAACCGGCGCGGCAGCGGCTGCCAGCCCCTCTCCTGCTGCGGCCGAGGGCCGTCGGGCGCTTCGACGCCCGCCTCCGCAGACCTTGCACCTGAGAAGCTGGGAGCGGGTGTGGTGCCAGGAGCAGTGCCAGGCCCACGTAAAGTACCCTGGATTTATGGGAAAAGGGAGCGCCGGGAAAACCAGCTCCTGGATGTGGGAGGGCAGGGCCAGCGCCCGCCGCCCTCCGGCATTTTGCTTTTATTTTGTAATTTTTTTTATAGCATGCCCTTAGCCTGGAAACCAAGGCATCCTGAAAGAAGAAGGATTGAAATAAATTAAATCATTTCAAAAAAAAAAAAAAA
>VZTL01055474.1:271-11963 GCA_013400535.1 Scopus umbretta | reverse complement strand
AACAAAACAAAACAAAAAAAAGCGCCTTGTAAGAATACTGACCTGGAGTTTGTGTGGTTTTCCTCACCTGTGGGAGTTATCCCTGGCTCTGGAGGCGGCTGTCTCATCCTGCTCTCTGCTGGCACTTCAGGTATAGCATGAGGAGAGCCTGCTCAGCAGCTCTTGGTTTTTGGGATGGCTCGGTTTATTCCAAGGTGGCCTGTCTGCTCTGAAAGACTCCTCTTTCCTCACGAGCAAGGGGATAATTTAGGCTGTTCCTCGTGCTTGAGCCTGTGCGAGGAGCTGGACTGGGTTTTGGAGTCCTGATTCAGATCAGAAATGCTTCATGGCAAAAAATATACTGTTTCTTCAGGTGAAGTAGTGCTCGTTTTCATCATAGACCTTGTCAGTACGAACTGTGACCGGTTTATTATTTTTTTTTCCTGAAGTAAAACACGCGTTTGAGGAAGGCTTTTTTGCACCTGGAGAAGCGGCGAAGCCCGGGAGGGTGGCGCCGCTGGCGGGCATTGCCGACACCTTGCCGCGCCTCAGGGGGCCCCTTGGCTGAACGACCGGCTGGCGGCTCTTCGCTGCTGTATTTACCACTAAAACAAATGCAGATTTGGTTTGATTTTGGGTTTTTTGTTTTTGTTTTTTTTTTTAAACCAAGGCCCAGCGGTCGGGTCCTCGGCCCCGCCCCGGCGCCGCCGCAGGATGGCGGGCTCCCGCCCCGTCCCCACAGCGGTGCCCGGGCTGGGGCTGCTCGTTCCCCCCGGGGCGGTGAGCGGGCCCTGCCGACAGGGTCCGGCCCTGAGGAGGCTCTCGGTTGAGAGGGAGCAGGCGGCCACGCAGCCTTCCTGGTGCGGGCAAAGCTCACGCTACTGGTATGCCAAACCTTTCTGTCTTAAAACCATTTGCCGCTGCCAGTTGTGTGTGAGGAAAATGACTTTGGGGGGGAGGGGGGGACGGGACACCGTCAGTGGTGGTGCCTGAGGTAAACTTCAGCCGAGCGGCAGCGCGGCTGGTGAGGATTTCTCCATGGCGCGCCTTCACGGCCAGTGAGGTAAATCTGACGCTCACCGATGCTCAGGTCCATGTCTTCGCCACAGCTTTTGAGGCTGGCTTATGGGGAGTTCGTTTTCCCCCTGGCTGAGGGGAACTGTGGGCTGAGCTGAAGGATGACAGGGAATGGCTGGCTGCAGTCAGCAGGGTCACGCTTGCAGGGGATTTGGGGGGCAAACCATCCTCGGGGTCTAGAGGGATCAGACTCTGGGAGCAGCAGCAGTGGTAATTTGCTGTATTAAATGGTATATTGCATGCTGCATATTCAGGTCGTCCTGGCCTATGAGTTAGAAAACTGGTCTTCAGCTGGAAATGGAGAGGAAGGGACCTTAATGCACTGTTAAATACGTAACCTGTGCAATATCTGATGCCCTTAGGTTTGCAAAAGCAGAGTATGTGCCTGGTCATCCTGGAACCACAGACAAGAAATTAATCTGAGGTCTGCGTGCCAGGTGAGCACTGGCTGCTGCTGAAAAGTGGCTCTGCTGTTATTTGGGCAGTGAGCTGTTGCGTACCTGCACTCCTGATGTCTCCTCCTGCGTCCCCTATGGGTCCTCAGCACAGGCTCTCTTTGAGGAGAGGCTGCCTCTTCCCATGTTTTCGGTCAGATTTAGTCGAGCCAATGCTGTTTGGCATGTGTCCAGTGGAGGCATGTGCCACATAACTTAAAAAGTTCCCAGGCTCTACATCTATGATGTGTAGTTAATATAAAAGCTATAGGAGGGATAGTGATGTCTCTTGTGAGTCATTGTGGAAAAAGTGATATACCTGTTCAAAGAAAAAAATTTAAAAAAAATCTTCTTTTCCAGAAATTTGATGGAACAGGGCTTGTTGGGATGTGGGGGAGCCAAGTCTGACCCAACTTCACTCCAAAGCAAACACGTTTTCAAGGCTTTATCCAGTTGTTTTGGGGGATGGCAACCTTTATGGCAGAAGCAAGACAGCTCTAATTTGGTGTCTGTAAATTGTTTATTGTTATGCCACTGGGTAGCAAGCAGGAGCGGGGTAAAAGCAAAGCTAGTGAGGATGCTGGTGATGTAGCACCACTCTGCAAAAATAACTGTTGTGTAAAGGATGTACTTTTTTTTTTTTTTACATGCAAGGGTTTCTTTTTTGTTTGTGCATGGGAGGGGGTGTTGCTTTCTTTGCTGTTATGAAAGTGCAGTCATCAAAGAGATAGGGCCTGAAGTTTATCGCATTAGTGTTCTATTAGCAAAGCCAGCCTTCATCCAAGATCAGATCTACATCGAAGTCCTGCAGTGAAAGCCTGCCCCACTGGCACCAGCTGCTGCCTGCTGTCCTCGTGACCTTTTATGCTGCAACAATGTCAGGTGAGACACCATCTTGCAGAAGCAGAGATTTCCAAATATTAGCGGGTACGGCAACTCCTTTGTAGCGCATGACTATGGAAAGGTGCTTCAGGTGCAGACTGAGATGGGAAAAGAAAAGCCCTGATGCTTTGTTCTTAAAAATCTTAAATTTTAAAATTTTATTTTGGGGTTGTCGTAAATCTAGTTTTGAGTTCTTTTTTGGATTAGAAAGAAATAGGTGCTTCTGCAGCGTATCAGTTTAATGATAACAGTGGTGTAGCACTAGATGTCAGTAGTGCTTCACCACTGTCTGTGTCAGACCTTACAGGCTTTATTTGCTGCTTTTGGCACATGGATGCCCTCTCCTTGTTCCGTGTTTTCCAGAACAAACATGTACAAATATGCTGTCCTTCCAAAGTACATTTTCTCTTACTTTGCTGCCCTTGGTGAATAACCATCTTAGGTCACCAACTTGCAAAAATGTCATGTTTTCTAACATTTCAGTAGATCGTGCAGAGGCTTTTCTTGTTCTTAGTGGTCAATCTATAAAAGTTGCATCTGGGCTTGCAACTAGGCAAATACAGCTCTTGCTGCAGTTGCTCATTAAAATTTGGGTGTGACAGTTTCACAAGTGGTTCAAACATTACCAAAATCCTTTTTGTTTGTAAAAAGATAACCTAGGTTTAAAAGCTCTGCTTTAGCTGCATGCCTTTATTAAACTCGCACTAGACCGCTATCAGCCAGATGCTTTAATGAAGTGTTCTTTATCACACTTCAGAAAAGCAGATGTAGAAAGGAGGTAGCATAACTGGCTGAAGGACTTGGATTTCTCTTAAAATGCTATACAGCAGAAGACATGTTTTCATGGTGATCCTAGGCTGTTTCCTGGTTCATAATACCTAATTAAAAAAAATATACTACAGTTAGTGTTGTGACAGAAGCCAGATAGTACACCAACTTCTTGCTTCTCCTTCCTAAGAAATATTTAATATGTTAACATAAAGTTTCTGAAACCAATTTTCTGTTACTGGAAGAGTTTCTGGAGATGGCAGTTATTTTCTCAAGGGTACACTGTTGTAAAAATTCAAATAGTTATGCTGTTTGTCTTCAAGATGGAGTTAAATGTAAGTATGTCTTATGTTTATTCTTGTTTTCTTCTTTCAAAGTCACTGTAGCCTCTTAGGGCAGGTGCTGTCCTTGTGTGGTTAGATGCTGGGCAATGTACAGGGTTCAGATCTCAGCTGTGCCTTTTGGGTGCAGCACTTGCACAGTGTGGAGAGGAGAGATGTAAGCTTAGGAAAGAAGGAAGCTGTGTATTAGAGGAAGTTTGCTAAGCTCATCAAATATGCCCGAGGAATCTCAATCACAGAATGAAACTTTGAAAATTGCTAATTTTCCCAAGATACCGAGAGCTGCGATCTTTCCAATAATCCATGCTCCTCATGCATGTGTTGGATTTAATGAGATGGAAGGACATTTCTCATTTTTTTTCCTAATACAAGAGCTGGGAATGTAATGTGAAATAGTGAGCTGGCAGGTTCAGGGCAAGCAAAGTATGTCTTTTACACAAAGCTTGGTGAAATTGGAGAATATATTCCCACAGGGGATTGCAAACAGCAAAAATTTTAAGTGTGCTGAAAAGGGGAATAAAAATTGATGGCAACTCGGCTGGGAGCTGTTATTTAGAGCCCGATCAGGGACAAGGAGTCCAGGTATTGCTGATCCATGGAACAGGGGACAGTGTGCAAAGGCCTTGGCAGGGGCTGTGTACAGGGATAAGCAGGTGTTTGGCTGATACATGTGGGGCTATCGAGCCTGGGAGGTGAGGCAGCAGGTCCCTCTGACCCTACCACTTGTCCTGCTTTCTGTCTTTGTGTAATGTAAAAATAGGAATTTTGTGAGGATAAGCATTTGAGAGGAGACTTCTGCTGGGAAAAACAAGTTATCCCCACCCTTACTGGAGACTGGAAAACTGGCAGCCCTGGACACAACTCCAGGGGAAGATGTCCTGCATGAGGAACTTCTTATTTTTAATAGTATTAGTAAATCCTTAATGCTAAAAAAAAACCCCCCAAAACCAAACACCACCACCCCCCACCCCCCAAATGAAAAGAAAATAATGGCTCTGTGTAAGGGCATGCTGCATTTTAAAGGAGTGTTATCATTATATATTCCTTATCTGTACAGCGTAGGTATGTACATCTGATAGCCTAAGGAGCTTAGATAAGTTGTAAGGTCGAAGAATCCACTGGAGACAAGAGTTGTAATATTTGTTTTTGTGGCATCTCTTTGCCATCCTTTTGGAAGCTGTGTTACTGTGGTCAGCTATAGCTATCGCTCCAAGTCAGCTAGCCTGGACAGTAAATTTCCTTCTGCTGGAATGTGTGATAAAAATATGACTCTTCAATCCATTTATCTCCGACACTTTTATTTTAAAATTTTATTTTAATGGTGTTTTAAATGTGTACCAGGCTTGCTCTGGTCTTCTAGCTGTGTTGGCTAATTCCTTTGTCTCTATTCTGTGTTGGTATCTGTTATGGTCTGTACAGGGTAAGAACTGTGGAAAACTGCTAGGATGTTTGGTATCCTGGGACAGCATAGCGTTCTCCACTGCAGCCTCTGGTTAAAGAGTAATTAATCCAGGGATGGGTGTTTCTTCTTCACCAAGCAGCTTAAGGCACCCTCAGTTTAAGGACAGAAATAATTTCTGTGAACATGATGTAAAATGCCTGCAGAAGGCCCTTAACAACAGATTAACTTACTGTTTTAGCAACTTTAGTGCATAAAATGTTTTTTCAGTACTTGATCACTAGGGTATGAGTTTCTGGGGACAAAACTCTCTTGCAGTTGCTCCAACTCAAAATAAGTAAAACCTAGCAGAAGTGACTTAGAGTGTTGTGGTGTTTTTTTTTTTTTTTTACTTACTTTTAGACTACTCTATTGGTTCATGAGTGTAGCTATATCAAGTAATATTACAAAAGTGTGCTCAGCTGGTATTGTTCTGCAGGAGATGGTGTCATGTTGAATTTTGCAAGCATGGGGCTTCCCTCTGCTTAGCAGGCTACTCTGAGAGAAGTAAAGCAAGGATTAAAAATGCAGATGTGTGTTTAGAAAGTAAAGGTGACAGGCAGAGGAACTAAAAGAAAACTTCTTTCCTGGGGAATTCCTGAGCAGGCTAAAGAAGCTTGACAAAGGCTGTGTGGTATGGTAGGAAGAATCCTAAGAAAGATAACAGGGAAGAGAAAGGGCTTTTTAAAATATTCCTGCCCTCTCTGTTCAGCAGAGGAGTGAAAGACTGTGCTATATATGTGCTTGGGGGTATAGTGTCGTCCTCCTCTTTGGCTGGGATCCCAGAGGGTGGGGTGGTGCTGGTGGTTCCCCAGGCTGTCCCCGTGTGTGCCTACCAGGTGGGTGAGCAATCTGGGAGCTGTAACTTTTGTTTTTTCCTTTTCTTTTCCTCTTTTTTCCTCTCCTCTCTCCCCAAAGAGGTCATGGGTGTGGTATGGGGGCTCAAATCTGCAGTTTCCCATCAGAACTATGTTACTGTTGGGGCACTTGTACAAGGGCCTAAACAAAATTATGTTTTAAAACTTCAAAATCTTGCTGCTACCTGCTTGCACTGCAGTTGTACAGCAGCTCTACTGGGCTTTACACCAGCCAGTAACAAAAGGGTGACTCTCCGACTGCCCAGTCTAAATTGTGGGCCAGGGTTTGTGTCTCTTGACAAAGACAACCTAGTGGGCTGTTTGTAGCTGCTGTTGCTTTCAAGACCAACAAACCCTGTGATCTAGAAGAGAAGCTTTTAGTGTCATTCTCTGTGCTGAACCTCAACACAAAGTCAGTTTGTCTCCTGAGGGGCAGACAAGGCAACTTGAGATGTTGCCCGGTGCAGTTCTTATGAAGCTGACCACTTCCTGTGTTTATAGGAGTCTGTAGACACGCTGATCGTGCAGACAATATGAGAAGTATTTTTTGTAGTGCAGAAGAGCTGAGAAACAAACTACTAAGTCCAAAGTATAAATTGTGTAAGGTAGCTAGATGTTAAATGAAATATGAAGCCTGTTTTCCATTACAGACAGGTGTATTGAACACAGGTGTGTGTGACAATCAGAATGCGTGTGTGTGTGTTACTACATGTTGTATGCACAATCTATTGCAGTTCAAATAGGTGTATGCAGGAGAGGCAGCTGTTACCCTGAGTCGCTGTCCTGTCCCGATCTGAGAACAACTGCGACCATCAGCCTGCAAAAGGTTCAGGTTTACATTTGGGGAGCAGTAGCTGGAGTCATGTACTCTGTTATTGCCCAGCAGTGAGGGTGGGTACTCTTAATCACTGCATGAGGAGATACGTGTTGTCAGCTTTGAATGACAGCTGTGTTTGGTTGATGGGAACACTTGTACAATCTTATTGCCTACCTGGCAGTGAACACTGCTGTCCAGGCCCTGGAAACTACTGTTAAAGACTAACCAAAACTAAAGAAAAAGTTTAGAAAAGCCCGTCCAATTGTGAATCTGTGCAAGAGAGTGTCCCCTTTGGAATCCTGCTGGTTTTAATACCATCTGGTGTTGCTCTGTTTAAGGTGCTGTCATGAAAACCTGAGTGTGTTCTGTGGCTCTGCTTGGTGGCATCAGCTGAACTGAGTTTTGCAGCTAAAGGACAGGAAATTATTATTTTTTTTAACTTCAAAAACTCTGTAGGTACTCTATGTACACAGACTTTCGCTAAAACAAATACAATTTTCTTTTCCTGTGTGATTATTTCCAGTACTGGGAATTGGGTCAGGTGTTACTGTTAAGCTAAGGCTTCCCAGCTTTGCTTTCCTTTTAAGGAGATGAAGACAGATAAAGGTGACTGGCTCTATCCTCCCCAAAAATAAATAGTAGCACTTCCAGTTAATAACAGTAGAAAGTGTTGTGAAATGATAATGTGGATGGTATTGGTGTTAAAAGCTTATAAAGACAGGCAAGCATTGAAGATATGAAGGAGATACCATACACTTGAATTAATCTGTACAAACAGCTTTGTAATTGAGTAGTGCAAAATGATATTTTACAGTAAGATACTGTTAGCTGTATGAGTTGCTGGCATGAGTATCTGGTTGCTTGATGCTAACAAAGTAGAATCTATAAATGTAGCTATGTAAGTAAGGATTTAATGTACTTGAAAGTGATTTCAGTTAAATTATTCACTTGTTATTCTCACTTTTTTTTCTCAATGTCTCTCCATATATTAAACAGCAAACCTGAGTTGAATCACCTAGGCAGCCGAGTTCTTAAAATGGGAAATTCAGGTAGAGATCCTGTATGATTTCTTAAATTGTTCCCTGAAAGCTGAGATTCATCCTGTCCTCCAAACTAGGATTATGAATCTTAAAGGATTAAGTTCTCTCAGTTCAAATCTGTTAATGAATTGTGATTAGTTGGGTTTTTTTTTTATCAACTTCTGTTATTCATAAAAATAAGTAACTGTAAGAACCTTTACAGAACTGTGATGGTAAAACTTAACCCTGTGATGGGCAGGTCTGGCTACTGTGGACCCATCATGGTCTAGGCAGGTGCACCACTGAGGTCTCCCTGATGTTTGCATACCTTTGAGATTCCATCTCACCAGTTGCTGTGGTGGATCACTTACCACTGCTAATTGGTGCTTTTTTTTTCCCATATTGGGGAAATGAGATGTGTTGCGATGAATGGTGGTCAAGAATGAAATAGGAGAAGGCTTGTTGAGAAATCTTTGTGTTGGTGCTGGAACCTGAAATGCATCTGACTGCAGCTTTATGTGTGATTTATTAGCAGATAGGGCTAGTGAAGTTATGTTACCTGTCTGTACTTGAGCTGCAGGCAGTGATTTCCAAAGTCATTCATTCCTAGGGGCCCCGGCATTTCTGGGCACAGCTCCCTTGTCTGTACCCCATTCCTCCTGCTTTGTTATACATCAGCATGTCTTTTCCTTGTAGGGTTTCTGGTGGGATTTCCCATAGCCACAGCAGAAGTAAGAGCAGGTCCTCAAGTAATAGGACCTTCCTCTAGCTCTGTTTGGGGCTATTCTCAAGAAGGGCTGCAAAAAAAGCTCCAGCATCACTTCTACTTGCACAAGAGGTGGCAGGATCTCCATCCCTGGAGGAGTGACTCTTTCACCACAGGTGGTGAATTTGCCAGTGGCTTCCTGGATGTCATTTCAGAGATGAGTGTTTCCAGTGGTGTCCCAGAAATAATCCATCAGCATACACAGCCTGCCCCAAAAGGCTCTGCTGTGCTCCAAAAGGCAGGGAGTAGGTTCACACCAAGTAGTAAATTGTTCGCTGGTCAGCCTTAATGCTGATGAAAGATTAAGCATAGTATGAACACATAACATGGCATGTTCCTTCTCAAACCTGGAGGAGTTTTGTTGGTAAGGGGCTGAGAGTTTCAAGGACCTTCTCCTGCGACTGGTCTCAGGTAGGACTGTTTGTAAATGCTGGTTCTCAAAGACACAGACATTCATAAGGTATCTGAAACCTTCCCTGAGCCTTCAAGTAGTATTTACTACTTTTTTTTATTTAGTTTTATTTTTTATTTTAGTTTTTTTTATTTAGTTTTATTGTGAATATTCATTTTATTAACTCTGTCATAAAGTATTCCAATATTTGATATGGAATTAAATAAACTGCGAAGCTAAAGTAAAATTGCTGGAGTAGAAACAAAAAGGATGTAAATCATCCTGAAGGAGTATGATGTAGCAGTAGTGAGAGACAGGAGGTCACTGTCCTCATGGGAAGAAATTGTGTGGGTGGGGCAGGAGATTTTTGTACCGTGAGAATTGTGCTTGTTTGAAGTGAAGGGTAGGAAGAGGTTAGTGACATACGAATTGTAGCAGAATGAAGTATAGAACCAAGTAAGTAAATGCCTTGAGTAGGACATGTGCAGTCCAGAGAGGCCTTTGATTCACGAGGCGAAGGAGTGCTAAGCTGATAAGGGTGCTTGTGCATGACTTGGGAGAGATGGCTCTGTCCCTGGTTTTGCTGTTGACCTCGCACCTCTGTGTTTCTTTTTCCTTTCATCCTCTGCCTTGTGTATTTAGACTGTGTTTCTTTGTACTGGGGCCAGCCTGCTGGAGAGTGTGCTTTCATTCAAGACCTTGGCCAGGGACTGTGGACATAGAAATAAATAATCTTTAAAATGCCCAGGGAAGCTGTAGAGGATAAGATGGAGGTGACACACTTTGGTGCTGTTTTTGATAAGCTGGCAGCAGAGTTCTGCATATAAAGAATTTTTTTTTTTTTTTTTTGAGAAGCAGGCTGCTGTGCAGCAGGGGAATCAAGGGCAGCAGCAGAAATTTGGAAGAGGCTGGGTGGTGTAGTATCTAGCAAAAGAGCATTTGTGAACCAGCCTGAGTGTTCCAGCAGCCAGGACTAACCAGGTCTTAGGCAGGAGAGCTATGGGGCTGTGCTAATAGAGAAGTGTAATAGTTACTAAACTCAGCTGTGCTGCAGCATCCTGCAGATGAATGCAGGTGTAGAAAGGCTCACTCACAAAAGATGCTGTTTTTAACAATTTTAGATCTGTTAATTGCTAGATATGAGTGAAGAAGATGGGAGTCTTTGTTAGATTCAAGCCCACCTCTCTGTAGTCATATATTGACATAACTAAACCTGGAGCCTTTTGTGTTGTAGACAAAAGAAAACTAGCTCCTCATCAGAAGTGTTTTTTTCCTAAAGAAGAGTTTTAAAAATTGGTTTGTTGTAACTTAAAAAGCAGAAAATACCTGTGGGTAGGGAACCAAGCAAGCTTATGTGCTACTGCAAAAAGAAAATTGAAATGCGAGTTCCTTGAAGCAGAGACTTTTGCCTTGAAAAGAATGCTTTATTTGGAACAGGACAGGGGAGAATGGGACCAGTGTGGTGTTGGTAACTCTTGCTGGCAGATGCTCATCCATGTCCTGGTGGTGAGGTGGGCCAGATGGAGCTTCCTTACCAGTACATGCAGAGGTTGTGGTTTGTGTGGCTGGAGCATGTCAGTGACTCCCTAGCCTCTGTGAAATTCATATTGTACCAAGACGTAAGTGGAATTGTCTTGCCTGCAGCTTGGAGGAGAGAAAATGCTCCCAGAAAAACTAATGCAACTTCTTGTACTAAGACAGAAGATGCTCACCCAGCAGCTACCTGTCATCTGCTGTTTGTTACCAGCCCGTTCCTGCTGTGGGAGCTTGAGATTTAAAGGCCATTTTACTGCTGATGTCTTTCTGTACAGCAGAACAGGCTCTCCATAAAGCACAGAACAGCTTCTCTGACAGCTACTGTAGAAAATATCACTAGGAAATGTAGCCTGAGGGTCTGCGTACTCTGGGAGTTTTTTGTAACGGTGTTTACTTCCAGCATAAAGCTACTAATTTTGGCTCTTGACTTTACTCATGTTCATTAGGCAGATTTTCTGCCTTGAAGTGTGTGCTGTTGAATAGGAGAAGGGTAAGAAAGGTCAGTGGGGAAAACCTGAGAAGACTGAAAAAAAGGAAAACTGGTAAAACAGAGCAGAGAAGTAGTGATGAGGTGGTGGAGCTGCCTGCTGTTTTCAGGCTGAGGTGGTCAGGCTGGGACGTGAGGAACAGCTGAGAAATGAGCATCAGCAGTGAAGCTGCTGATGATGGCAGTAAGGAAATCCCCCTGTGAAGTCCCTGGTAAAGGATGTGTAGGGGGTGTCAGTGGGTGGAAGTGTAACCTGGCCTGGGAGGAAGGAATAAAAGGCACTTGGAGCTCTGTGAGCAGGAGAGAAGAGCAGCTTTTTTTTTTTTTTTTCTGCTACGACTTTTACAGTTGCTTCTTGTGCAAATTTTTTAATTTCCAGCTTTCCAGGAGTGGCCTGACAGATGTGAAAGAACTGTGCTGGAGCTGTCAGGGCACCTTAATACAAGATGAATTTTTAGTGAGTCCCTTTTAGAGAGGAGTAAATGCATAGGGTTTAACACCAGCAGTCACCTCTGTCCTTCGAGTTGAGTCCAAAACCAAGTTGTTGGCCCTGCAGCCTGCTATAATGTGTGCTGGGCCGTCGGACACTGCTTTTTCTCACTGTATCCCTATGTGCCTCTGCAGCTCCCGCTGCCTTTTGCTGTTGAGTTGCTGGGTGAGCCATTGCCATCTTCGGATGCTCCAAATTCAGTGAAACTGTTTTGCAGCAGCAAAAGAATAGGAGAGGTGCTTTCCTTACTTGCTGCAGAAATGCTGCTCTTGAGCCTATTCTGATGGTCCTCTGGGTCCCTCCCTCTCTCTGGAGGAAGAGTGTTTGGGATGAGCTGGACTATGTTTTTTCTTCTTTTTCTTTGTGTGTGGTTCCCCCCCCCCCGGGCGCGCTGTTTTTTTGTGTGAATG
>VZTL01055473.1:32688-64190 GCA_013400535.1 Scopus umbretta | reverse complement strand
TATGATTGGCATGGAAATCAATACAGCAGGAAATCTGAGTTTGTGAAGAGTCTTCGTATGTGCTATCGTGGTTTAGGAAGGACTTCAGCCAACTAAGCTGTCCTCAGAGACTGTAAGGAAAAGGGTCCTATATATACCCTTCACCCTGCGGTCTCCCAGTAATACTATTCCCTTCACCATTTAAAGGCCTTCATTTTAAATACAGGACATCATAATGCATTGTGGCATATCTTCTCTCAGTAACATATGCTGAGATTTCCTGTAGGCTACGCACTTTTTTTGAAAACTTAATCGAATGCCACAGTCAATACAGTATCATGCTGGTGTGTCCTGCATGATCAAGAAACCTCACAGCATATTATCTACTCAAACACAATGTGATCACAAGTCAAAGCTATTGTCCCGCAATAAATTAATGTTAGTATTTGATGGGTTTACTAAGCTATCCACCACAGATGAAGATAACACAGAAAGTTTTTACAGTATTAAAAAGAAATTACCTATCTGTAATTCAGTAAGTTCATTCCGCAGCACCTGCAGATGTGCCCAGAACATTAGCCAACAAGGCATTTTTTTTTTACTTCTGAGATTGAATTTGTTTTCCATAATAGCTTTCGAGCTCTTCTATGATAATACTAATTTGCTTTCCTCTGCACCTTTACATTCAACTGTGAAAATACATACCTGCATCCTTTTTACACGTGCTACAAAAGTATTCTAATACACATCCTCCACTGAATGTCAGTGATTAAATCCTCCAAAACTAGTTCTGCACTTTTATAAATGCAGGCTTTTGGACCGAAGTCATAGGAGGCGAAGTACAAATGCTATATTCTGCTATGTTACACACCACACAATTAGGTTTGTCTGTCAATTTATAGCAATGTATTTGGTGTTTTCACCTACCCTGCTTTTACCTGCAGTGATACTGCAAAGCATGTGGACATGTAATGCAGGTAGAGAAAAATTTATGGTATTTGCAACTGTATTATGGCAATGTTAAACTCTAACCAAAGTCTTTTTAGAAATTTTTGGCACAATACAGAATGAGAAGCACCCCGGCCTAACCTGAACTGACATGAGTTTGATCTTCTCACGCATTCAAAAGTCTACTTTCAGGCTGGGCTGTCTGGGTGCACATAAGCATCTGGAAGATCTAATCCATATTGCAATTTGATACAATTCTTTAAAAGTAGACAACACTCACTTAACCCTCCACCCCACCATCAGAGCTAAGGTTTGGATCTGAGGTTCAAGAGCAAACTCAGATGCCAATCTTTGCAACTGCCCTTGTACCTAGAATACAGCTATTTCTTAAAATAAATTCTAATTGTCTTTGGCACAGTAGTGTTAGAAAACAATCTCTCTTTTCCCTTTCAACTGCAGACACAGGTATACAGGACCTTTGGAAGATACCAGACTAGTCTGGCATGCAAAATTACACGCTATTTTAAATATTTAGACTTCCATCATTATGCAGCCACCATTTTACTAATTCAGTCCAAGAGTACATACAATGCATGTATGGAAACAGGAATGTGTAACAAAAACGTCAAACGAACTCCAACCCTTTACTTACCACAAGTCTCCGTCTTCAATAGTCTTATCATTTGGGGCTCCAGCATGGCCATAGTGCAAAACAGACGAGTTCTCCCCACTGATAGGCAAAGAGAAAATTCAGCACAATTAATGGAAGAAGAAACATTAACACACACATCATGAGAAGGAACACTGTAAACATGTGACATTGTAAACATCAGTCTGTTCATATATTAAGCATGAAATTTTGCAGTCTGTGAGAACTGCCACAGGCCCTGCCCCAGCACGGGCTGTAATAGCATACCCTGCAGCTCGCTCAGCAGAAATGGCTATGGAACGGGCATTTTGCTTTTCTGGCTGCAAGATATGACCTTTCTGCAGAAGGAACTTGGCACAGTTCATATAAATATTTCCCACATCCATGACAGTGTGAAGGAAGCAGTTATGAAAGAGTAATTTTTCAACCTATACCCATTTATTACCTTCTGGATTTTTTTTTAATTACTAAGTGATATGTTTCCCTATTTGATGTTAAACATTCTGAAGCATAAAAAACTAACTTCCTCTGGAGTAAAACCTGACATGTTTGAAATGCTTTAAGAGTCACTGGGACTGGAAAAATTCAGCTGTCCAAGTAAACAGCTCCAGCTCACCTCTGGCATGGCTATGCATGATCTCTGCTGGCGTGGATACGCTACATGCTGCTTGGGGAGCATTTGCAGCATCCAATGTCAGCAGCAATAACAGGCACAAGAACTGTCACTCAATTCTTACCTTTTATTAAAAATAAAAGATTTTTATTCCTGGAAACCTTTCAGACTAAACTGCTGATTCACAGGAATAAAACATCTCCAGAGAAGGATGGACCCTTGTTCTGTGCTTTTGAAGCTCCACAAACCATTCAGTAACCTATATTTGGCCTTGGCATCCTCTCTTGTCTACTGATATTCCCCCAGGTCTATCAAACATTAGTTGAGAGACTGCTAAAGATCTCAAGCTCTACCTACTTAGCTTTTACTGTTCTCCTCAGATAGATGCACTCTCTTCTTCTTTTCAAAAAGCTAAAAGAATTGCATCATATCCAAAAATACACTTGTTGGGACAGGGTTACCATCTCTCTGACCCCTCCAGCTGACTTGCCAGTCTGTATCTCACCTTTCATTGAAACCATATTGGTCATCCTGCTCAAATTTGATTCTTTCAAGTTGTGATGATAGAACAGCTTCATATCTAAGGTAAGAGGAACCTGAGACTCTACTTCAATGAATCTTTTGTTGTATCTGGAGTAAACGTGCCATCTGACATACTTTTCACAACAGACTTGCAATTACAAAAGTAGTAAACATGCGCTGTATCTAAAAAGAGATTACCTTCAAGATACCTAATTGATCACAAGCGCTTAATGTAGCTAATAGATCACTGGTCATTCAGATAGTATAACTCCATAAACAATAATTAGGGAGAAGAAGGTAGATGCCGCCTTAAGTTTCTGAAGGCTCTCAAACTAAAAGGTTCATCATGTTAGTATTCTGAAAGCAGTAAGTTTTCATTGTTAAGTATTTTTTAGCATATAAGAATCACAATGTAATAAGGCAGTGAAGGACAATGTTTCAGAATCATGTGAATGTTTTTCTGATACAAAGTGTATTTCTTAAAATTATATACACACCAAAGGGAAAAATTAAAGTTGTTAAATCAAGAGTTTAAAAACCCCACAGAATTAAAGCTGCAACAGATTTGTTTTGTGATGCTGGTTCAATGGCTTAAGACAGTTTTACAACTGACTGCTAGCTGGCTGCTTTTTACTTCCTGGACGCCCGAGTTGGGAACCTACGCTGTTGCGCAGATAACTAAAAACAGCCCCGTAAAGCTTGCACACAAGATGAAGACAGATGTGAGCTTCCTTTTGAGATGTCCTGTCTCCTGGGCACTGGTGGAATAGTTCCTTCTGGCCACAATTCCAGTTTTCCATGCCAGGCCACTTTCAAACTTGGTTTGCTCTGTCTGAAAAAAAGACTTGTAATAGGGCAGTGGACTGCAATCAAAAGAAAAAGGCCTTCTGTGCCGGGTGACGTGTACAGCGGGACCTGTGTTTCTAGCCTCAGCTGTCTCCTTTCATGTGCAGGTAACAGCAGCAGAGACAGCTCCTACCTCTGCGTTGGACTATCAGCCTGACGAGAGGATGCAGCATCATTTCCAGCCTGAAGAACTGTTTCCCGGGTGGAGGGCTATGATTTTGGGGGGTAGCACTTGGAAGCAACTGGTATGACCTTGGTGCTATGGACAACAGTGTTTGTGAACCCACATGCTTGGTGTTTAAGGAAAAACACAAAAATAATTGAGAAAAAACCCAACACCTGGCATGCACACACACGCTCACATGCAAACACGCTCCACAGCGGTTTGTCAGGATTTTAGCTGCGGATAATATTCCTTATCTCCCGCTAAAAATGGGGATAAAGCAGGAGAAGCAAATAGTACATGCATATATTTATTATTGACTTTTAAAAAATTATCAGGAAGCTTAAGGGTATGACTTCATGCTAATGTATTTGCAGACAGCTTGTTTACTTATCATCATATGCGGGCACCCTCAGTGTCATATACCATACCAGCTGCATAAACAAGTCATATATTCAAATATGAGCGCTGCACAAATGCCTTCAACAATAGACACTGCAAATACAAGGATGGGGGATTCTTTTGCACATTTTAATGTAAAGGTTTTCGTTTACAAAATATTTCTGTAAGGTTCAGCACCAACTGTTACGGAAGATGCATGAAAAATCTGGTTTTCAGCACCGTTAGTGAAGCGTTAAGCAGCACACAATCTTTCTTGGCGCTTGAGACTCCTTATCTGTCACGCATATCTTGGCTCGGTCGCGTAAATGGGATCGTACCACAGAGAGCACAGTTGGTACTGAAGACCAGATATGCACACCATATGCATTTCAGGTTTTTTATCTGTTTGAAGTGATTGGGGTGAGGTCTGCTCACTTGGGACTGGCTCTGGGCAGGTCCCCTGGGCTGAACACCCACGAGCAACTGAGGCATAGCAGACCTGCTCCTGAAAGCTCTCCCAGTTGTTTTTCACCCAAAAGAAATACAGCATGTGCACTCCAGGACTGGCCCCTGGCTCTGAGCTAAGCCCCACAGCTGGGGACAAGCGGTAGATCTCGCTTCAGAAATGCACTACTGACCCAAATTAAAACACCGATGTGGACACATCTCCAGCCCATTCCTGCCAAGAGGCGTAAGTCCAATCTTCCTCACAGGAAATGTCTTTACCACTTTCCTGAGATGAAGGCAGGAAAGAAGCTTTAGGAGCAATGCTACAGAAGGGATATGTAACCACAAGGTAAATGCTACAGCTAGCCAGAAATTGTTCATAATGATTCCGCTGGACTTTCAAGGTAGCTTCAAAACAATTTAAACAAACCCCCCAGCCACTGGCAAAGCAAATGAGCCTTCCTGTAGAAGCTATTTCTTTCTTCCCAAGGAGCAACAGTTGAAAGGTCTGGCAAAAGAGCACCAAAGTCCAGGTTTAAAATGAAGCGCTGTGAGGAAGTGTGGATCACCGGCAGCTCCACTGCCTTCCTGGAGGTCAGCACCTCTGAAAGCCACCACACGTGGCGATGCTGATGTCTGCCTTCAGGCAGGCAACCTGAAAAAATCTCAGAGAGATTTCTGTGTATCTATTTTTATTCCTTTAATAATTTGCCTCTAACTGGTGCCAAAGATGTCTTTGTTGCAGAAAGAATTGCATGAAGCAGCTTAAAAAGCTGCAAATTAACACTACTAAGAATGCAAACAGTTGGAAGAGATTCAGATTACTAGGAAAGGAAAAACAGTCCCCAAAATACGTTTTAGATCAGACAATACCCCAAAAACCAAATGATTAGAAGAAAGAGGAAGAGGAGAAATGTCAGCAATATTTTAAGAACAGGACTAAGCTGAGCATCAAGCATTACAAAACATGCAGCTATTAGCTCTACATTAAGAACATCTAAAGAAAAACCAACAGACTATTAACTAAAAGAGCAAAATATTTCTATCATGATTTACATAATACATTCAATCTAGAAGGAAGCACTAATAGCCTTCTCTCCAATTCTTCATCGAAGAGATGAAATCTTGAAAAGTTGTATTGAAACAAAAGAAAGAAAACTGGATTCATTAAGTATCCTAAGCTTACCCACAAAGCTTTACTTATGGTGAACCTCAGATAGAGGAAGGCATTTTGCTGCACTATGTTATTCTTAATCACTGGTATCATCTGCTGAGAGCTGTCATCTGCCTAGAGACATCTGTCAAGAAGATTTGAACCTAAGTCTAAGACGCCACAGTATGACACAGCAGCTGACCATGGCTTCTGTGGTGGCTGCAGAGATACTAATGCCTCCACCTCCACCCAACTCCAGTTGGAAACACTGCGCCTGGTTATGAGAAGATGCCGTCCATCATAGGGTCACCAGGATGCACTGTGCATGTAGGTTTGTCTTCCCCTTTGTAAAAACAGTTACTTGGTACACTAAGACACTGCAATGAATAATTCATTAGCATTTGAACACTACTCGGAAGTCAACACTTTGTAGATTAGGGCTAAATATATCCAAGTACATTTATCAAATACTACCATTCTCGTTTAACTGCACTTACATGATGCCTGTTTGTGCTTCAAACCACTTACAAGCTGACGGTGTTTGAAAGCATCGCTAACTACAGGACTAACCTCGCTATGTGACAGCCTGTAATACTAATATATGTGTGTTACTATTCTCAACTTATTGGAGAGCGAATACATGCAAGTGAATACCTAAAGCATATTTGGTCACACCAAATACTCATTTACCATCTCCTGAAGACTGTAACACTGGACAAGGACAGCAACAAATGCATGCACTCAACATGTGCCAAGTGATTTATTTCTGTACTGAAATATAGTTTTGATTACTCTTGATTTCCAGCTTGCTTAGCATCTTTTCTAAAATCTGAATAACAAACTTTATTTCCCTTCTACGGAAATTATTATCAGGCCCGTAATCTAAAAAGGAAAGATCCTGTCAAAATATCACAGTTTTAAGTGTCAGGAAAACAATGAAACTCAGCATAAAGAAAATAAAACATAACTATTCAAAAAACCTAATTGCAAAAGCTATTTTTAATCATAAATGTAGTTAAGTGTAATATTTACAACGCATGACATTTTCATGGTAATAAAAATGCCAATTATTTTTGCCATTCTTATGTTAATTGAATTCATCAAATAGATCTACTTACATTCATTTTATTAGGACCTAGCTTAAAACTGTAATATTATTCCTTCTTACTTCATCATTCATAGTCAGAATATAGAAATTTATAGACTAAGGCCTTTGTATTCTAACTTACGCAATTTTTTTTTAAATCAAGCTGTCTGCACTTTCAGTTGTAGTGGTAGGATACAATGCCAGCTCCCAACTACAACAGTGAGTCACGATATTGTTAGGATCTTGCATTTCAAGGGCAGCCCTTCTCCATGTATCAGATCTTCCAACAGTTCAGAGGCAGCTCAAACACTGCTCTCATGCCCTGCTAAGCCCCTCCAGCACGGTGGGACGGGACACCCAGGAAGCTCCTGTCGTCTCCCTCTTCTGAACTACTGTTGCAGCTTTCCTCCTCCTGGGTTCCCCGAGTCATGACACACAAGTCCTAGGTTCTTCAGTCCTGTGGAGAGGTTAGTCCGTCCCCACGGAGCCACAAGCATAATACACAAGCATACAGAGCATACAGTAGACATTTCTGTAGGTTTAGCAAAGCCATTGATGTTCTCTAGCACCCAAACCAGATCCTGCAGCATGGGTTCTGATTTACTGTAAGTGAATGCGAAGTCTGCATGGCTGTGAAAAACCATACACAGACACAACTTGATTTTACCATCACAGCCTGTGACAATACCATAGAGATAGAGTCTCATTTCAATGGGATGTTAATTCTCAAGTTATACGATGGTAGTTAAAACAGGAAACTTTTCAGACAATTTAGATGCACAATTTGCCATAAAACTGCTCATGCTCCTACTGCAATTTTGCATATAAATTGGAAAATTGCATTTACAAATAAGCAGCTGAGTAAAAAGCAGAAAGAAGCAAAGATGCTAATTGTCCTTTTACCTCCAAAGCAATATAACAGTATTATCATTGATGTAAAAAATATTTTTTCTACGTGTACGTGACTTCAGTGTAGGGCCAATGTTTGTGAGTAGCAGCAGATCTACAAGTGGAATGTATATACCAACATACATGCCTCATCATCATGACTGATCATCGTATCTCTGATCAGATTAATTCCACTGACTAAATAAGATTAATCTCTGCACAAAGCACACAGCTGTCCTTCAACATGAGTCCTACACTATTCTCTTGAAATGCTGCAAATTAAAAATGTGCATTTCTACAACTGCAGGGAGAACTTTTATAATACTTTCCCAAATACAATACCTTCAACATTAGCTGATCAGCAAGAAGAAGAGGGAGCAAAAAATTTCCAAATTCCAAAAAGATTAGTTTAATCACATCCTAACCTTTAAGGCAAAGAATTTTGAGAATGATATGAAATATTTAAGGTGTATTTCAAAGAGAGTATTTCTGAGCAAGAGAATAGCTCTAAAGCCCTTCTCCATAACCCTATTTAATAAAAAAGCCAATTGCAGCACAGATGTGAGCATAAACATGATCTTGGCAGTAGCTGAAGTCATTGGGGAATCTTGAGTGTAGCAAAATCTGTAACTGATTCTTTAAGACACAGCGCTAGCCACCTTTCTTTGGCTTTTCCAGAGGAATCAGTTCAAAACTCACTCTGGTGGCACTTGCAAACACAGCATTAGCCTGAAAGGAACAATTCCGCAAATATCCAGTGGGACACTGACTATAAAAACTGCAACAATTCAGTATAAACCATTGACTTACCTGCCACAGATGCAAGTGTAGGAAGTGTGGCGCATGCCACCTCGAGCATAGCAGAAGTGCTGGAACAGGCTGCAAAGAAAGAAAGGTGGTAATTAATAATACACTCAAAACCACCACAAGACAGGAAGGAAAGCGAGTCTTGCTTGCGTGCAGCTCTGTCGGTACAAATCCCCAGCTCGCCAACGAGGCTTTCTGCCCATTTCTGCTCAGCTGAGCACGCGAATTCACCCGCATCCACAGCTCAGCAGTCCTGCAGAGCGTCACGCGATTTCCACAAAGCCCATTAAGCAACTCTGCAGCAGAGAACAGGGGCTTGAGTGCAGCCCAGTAACTTCAAATGGCAAATTGCTTTCCTTAACAACTCAACATAGAAAGGCAAGTTATTGTTGGCAAAAGGTAGTTCATCTGACCATAGAACAAACGGGACGGTTAAATGCTGAAGCTGGCCAAACTCTCCAAAGGGGAGTTGAGAAAACCACATGTTGCTGCATTTCAGGTACACAATCACATCCATGATCCTTATTTTCAACCCTGCTGCCTTCAGTCTATGGCATGTAGATTCAAGAAAAGCGAAGTCCAACCAACCCTTCACGGGGAAGGAGCTCACCAATCAGGGCAAAGCTCTTCTTCAAAATAATTTCAGCAGAAGCTCTCTTGTTTTTACCACCTCACCAATAACCTCGGCTAAAAGCTGAACTAAATATCCCTACGTATGCGTGAAGCCTGAATTGCATCTGACCATGCTATACACCCTCCTCTCCAGACAAGCCAGCAGAGCTCTCCGATTCTGTCAAGCCAGGCACTTTGTAGAGCTCTCCGATTCTGTCAAGCCAGGCACTTTGTCACGGTCCATTCTGGAATGGATAGCCTCATGTTTTCTTGTCTGTAGCACAACAGACGCAGAGAAAACATACGACTATTCAATTTCAGATTGTGGTACCTAAATACCTCTATGATGTTCCCCTGCCCAAACATGGAAAAAAAATTAACAGACTCAATCCCAACAGCAAGAAGGCAACGTGGTAAATTAGGCTGAGTTCTCAACAACCTATAAAGAACATTACAGCACAATATCGTTTGCTTTTGTGTGAGGGACAGGGAAGGGAAGGGAGAGCAGCCCTGTGCTCTCCAACAGTACTCCTCTTGCAATGTCGTCCTGCTGGAGGAGCTGTTTGGCCTTAAAAGCATTAGAACATTTTCATCTTCACTGTCAAAGTCCCCTTCACATGAGGGCAGATGTGCCCAAAGCACAATTAATATAGGATTAGGTGCTTTAAGAGCTAAGCACATATCATGGATCCTTTTATTCTTTTTGAAATATGCTCTAATTACAATCCAATTCCCTTTAATACTGAATGAATTTCAAAAACTCATTTGTTGTAATACTGAAATCATTTCATTAACGCAGAGTGATAATGGTGCTATTCAAAGAATAGAGATGTTGTGATTTTGTCCTTCTGCAGCAGCAATTCACAGAACACAATTCAAATTCTTTGAAGGCTATTAAAAACATTACATGCTTGTAAATCCAAACCAGATTTTAAACTTACACAAAAGGACAGTATTTGAAGAGAAACAAAACAAAACATACAAATTAATCACACAGGGAAAAAGAAAAGCCTACATTTATAGACTTAGTAGGGAGACCAGTTTACAAGATCTGTTTTTGGCTCAAAATGCTGTGGGTTTACAAGGTAGAAATACTAATTTTGTATTGCTCCAGAAACCAGTAATAGCAAAGAATAGGTCTGATGACAGAGAAGCTAAAGAGAAACTCTGACATGGTGAGAACACAGCAGAGATATCAGTAAATCGAGCTAATAAAATTTATCACCTAAACTGTCATTTGTTCTGATGCACACATTTTTTCCACTGAATGGACACGTCATATGGAAAAGTTACAGATTTGCTCTTCCCTACCATGCCTACAGGCAAGGTTTACTCTGTAAGACACAATACTATGCACAAACATTGTGCACAATAACATATTATACTGTTATATATGTATAGTTACGTTTTAGGAAGCAACTTTTAGTGTATTTTATAGACCCTTCACCTTAAATGGTTGAATAAATTATCTCCTCTAGACAGCAACTTTCGGTAACATTCTAAAGATCTTTAAAAATGAAATAATGAAGGTTGTAAACATCTTTCCATCATCAGTGATGCAGTGATAGCAGGGTTTATTTTTCCATATGACAACTGATCACATATTCATGGTTGCAATTTATATGTAACTGTGCAGCCAAGTAATAATATTCACCTTTTGCAGTATTCCCCAATTAGCAGTAAAAAGTGGTAAATAAATTAAGACATGCTTCGTATAATCCAGCTGTTGCCTGAACTTTCTGTTTTCTAAAAAAGGAACCTTATTGTTTCATCAAACATTATGGACTTTCTTTTAAGAGTAAGTAAGAAGTGGTTGTTTATGTGACTGAGCTGAAGACAGTATAGTACAACTTTGCCAGGTAATGAATTTTCTACTAGTAAAACTACTCACATCACTTTTTTGAATTTACTTTTTCAGGCTATGACTCATTAGAAACATGTTCATGCAGTTGGAAAAAAAATCCAACATTTCTATCAGAGGCAGCCAACATCCTTGTATAACATGTCTTAGATAAGTGAAGGATTGCACATCCCTTTAATGGCAAATGCTGGCTTTTCAAAGCTGAAAAATGTATATATAGAATTAAAGAAGCTGCCAGTACTTTGTAGTTAAAATCCTGGTTCCACTGAAGTTAATGCAGATTCTGCCATTAGGCTACTTCACACCAGGATTTCACTGTCTACACACTGCAAGAATCTTTATCCAAAAGTGCAATACAAAAGCATAAAGCCTGGAATATGATTTAATCTGACAGACCATATATATTGCAAATAACGCATCCTGAACTTTGCCTAGTCTTTTTGATTGGAGGATGTGTGTGTTTAGATGCTTTCATGATGTTGCTCAATGCTTTGCCGTGAGCTTTTAGTGCAACCAACACAGCTACAAAAGTTAAGCACCTCTTTCTCGTCTCCTTCTTTCATGGGCTTCAAAGCTTCCAGTCATGTTTTATGCAGTATTTCCCTGGAGGGTGTACATATTACCATGTGCGTACTACAATGGTGGTTTATACAGATCAGCCATTGGTGTATTTGCATGTCAGATGTTACCTTTTAAATGCAAACAACTTGCTTTGAGATGGCATGGATTTTGCATTGCTTTTGAAAAAACTTTTTTTTTTTTTTTTTGTTTTTTTAAATGTAGAGGCATATCCCAGGTTTGGTGCTTTTTCTTTTTGCCAAATCAGCTGCTTTAACTGATTGACAATACGTGGAGTCCGAAGGTAGTTTTAAAAACCTCACTGTTTTTTCCATTAACTTAAAAAAGAGCAAGTATTACCTGCCATGAAGTTAAGTAAATCTGACATGACTGCAGTTGCCCCCATCCTTGCAAATTTGCTGAGGCACAAGATAGTGTTATTGCCACTGCTCTGCCGATTCTTGATTATACTGACTTGAGAGAAAACAAAACTCCACTTTCAGAAATAATGGGTGGTTCATCATTAGCAAGAATAGGAAAAGTATATACTTGCTATTTTTGAGATCTTATGGAGTATTGCACACATCCAAACAAAACTCCAGAATGGTTAAAAAGCCTCAACTTCAAAACAGCCTAAAAAGCCATTGAAGTAAAACCTGCTATGGGTAGTCTTTCTGATAAATTATAAGAACTGCTGTGACAACGATGCCTATGTCTTACAATCATCTTTGGTCCAGTTCCTACTGCTATCTAATGCACAGTGACAATTGCAATCAGATCTGTGCTATGAGTGTAAATTGAATCTAATGAATTAGTTGAATGGCAACAGTTTTCCTAACTTAAGTGGGTTTACAGAGTAAAGGCACTCAAAACAGGAGGGATAGAAACTATCTGTAATGACTTCCCTCCCACTTTCTACCTATTTTCAGATCTTCCTCATCACTAGAATACAATATATTCATACACGTTTAGCGGAGTGTGACTTTTATTTCCCAAAAGTAGTAAACAAGTGATCTCTAATTTTAATTCTTGCCATCAGCTCTCCTTGAGTTATAACAAATATTTATAAGAAAACCACATTCTGTATTTCTCAGCTATTCAATCCCAAAACAAGGACACTTCTAAATCAAAAAGGTTCATTTTCTAAATACAAATCCAATTGAGTATTTTGGTTTACATCTTACAAAACAGGTAAAACCTGTAATTACAGAAAACACAGTAAGTATGGAGAAAAGAAAGATAGGGAACAAAAACTGGCAAGAATATCTGACAAAAAAACTATTAAATACTTAAGCCAAGTTTCTTTAACATTGCCCAATACATTCCTCAGTGGCATCTTCTGATGGTCCCTCTACCCCAGTCCCACATCCTTAGTAACTCCAGCGTAGGACTGCAGAACAAGATGTGCACATCACTTTGGGATGGAGGAACAATTATTCATTCCAAGTTTTGCGATGAAGGAGAACCAAAACCAATGAATAAGCTGTTCATTATCCCCACGTGCTGGAGCCACGTCAAGAACACCTGCAGGATACTGGTAGTTCAGGAACTAGATTTTTAGATTGTATATCAGAGAGATCTGCTGCCAGAAATGCAATTTGCCTTGTGAAGCATACAACATACAGAAGAGTCAGACACTCATGGGTCAACATCTCATTAAGGTGTTTATATTGAAAATATATGTATGTAAATTTTTTTTCACACTGGATCACTCACTGGTTTGAGGATGTTTCAGATCCACAGTAATTTCCTCAGTGCACCTTTGAGAAAGTTACCTCCTAATAAAAAGAAACCTTTACACACTTCAAAAATAGTATTCTTTGAACACAGCCCTTGAGACTTGCCTTGAAATGCAAGCAGGTGGTTTTGAACTATAAATTGGAAACCACAGCAGCTTAAGGGAGCTCTGTACAGAACCTGGGAGGATTTTCTGTAGTTTCTCTCTCTTTTTTTTTTTTTTTTTTTGTTTTTTTTAGTACAGTTGGAAGACATAGGTGACCATCTATTAGTCATCTGTGCACTGAATTGCTTTTGAATTACAACTAGAACATGCCTTTATGCTTTTGTACCGTGTAAATATCAAGCCTAGCCACAAGACAGGCTAAACCCCAAAGCTCTCTTAAAGAATTCACAAAAGGCCAAATTTTCCAAAACTGATCTCTCTATTTATACCAGGACTGAAAACCACTGTTTTGATCATTTAGACACATAAATATCCTCATATGAGAAAGCTATAAAGCCCCAATAACACAAAATTGTTAAGCCACAGTAAATATAATTTGTTCAGGACATCTAAAGTATTTATACTAAGCATCAAACTAGGCTGGAAGAACCACACGCACAGGAAAGAAGAGGAGACATCAATAATAATCCATCAGTGCATATATGAGCAAGGTGAGCAGTGCTTCCTTTAATCCCACACTAGACACTCTGAGGTTCTTAAATACAGAGCATTTTTCTTTGTTAACCAATTTACTTTGGTACTGTCATTTATGTTCCATGGGCAACTAGATACTTTAAGGTTTAGTTTATCTAACCCTATTTTCATTTAGTTCACAATACAACATGGCAGTATTGCAAAACATGTCTGAGGTGGTTTTAATACAAAAAAAAGTCAGTACTTCATTGCAAAAGAGGGGAGTGGAGAAGAATAAGAGAAATTATCCAGTTTACTGTTAATGAAGAAATGTGGATTAAAAACTTGCACCAGAACAAGAAAATTAGCACTATGAGGAGATGAGCAAAGGTTTCATCTACACCTCGGAGACAATATCATTAAAGATTTATGAAAGTAATGTTATTATTTAAATGGTCTACATGACTATGAATTGTTTAGAACAGAACTTACTGCTCCATGAACAACAGGAAATAAAACCACTTCTATGCATTGACTTCTTAAACCTAACTGTTTATACTACTTCTAATGACAATTTTAGAGATTCAAACCATTGGCTGGGTTATTTTGCATGCTCATGGAGTAGAAGCTTATTAACAATCAGAAACACTGAAAGTAGCTATACTTCAAAGCATCTGTATTTAAAATTGTCCTAATTTGTATCATACACAAGCAGAAATAATGTGTTATTTTTTTAAAAAATTTGATCCTTCTGAATTCCAACATCTAGATTCTGTTCTCATTTTTTGTGTTTTCTTTAACGAAGTTATTTTTATTTATATGCAGCAAACTCTAGGTAACAACAGGTCCTTAGAAAACAAAACTGTTAGTTCAGCAGGGATAGAAGAACTCTAACTTTAACAAGCAAGTATGACACATGAAACTGGCAGCATATTAATGTAGCTACAGTGCAGAACATCTATTATGAAATAAGAAAAAGCTGTGTAGAAGCAGCATAGAAGTGAGTGGTCTCGCTTTTGTAATCAAAAATTCATGTTGGTATTTCTAAATGCACTACTTCTCTGTACTAAAATGGATGACAAGCCAGAGCTCAGGGCAGGACCAGAGAGTAAAATCACCCCAAAATGCAAATGTATTTTAAGAATACAAAACCACACAGATCAGAAGGAATGACATTCCTTCAGGAAACAAAGCCCACCAAGGCAAAGCCATTTCACCAGCCATTAATGCTACCTGGAAACCAGACACATTAAACAGAAAGTCCATAAATAATACAAAACTCAGCACTGTCACATATGTCATACATGATTTGCAATGATTGAAGGTAATTGATAATCTCAGTTCAAGAACAGAGAGTTTAGGTGAGGGGTAATTAGCATTTTAATTGCATAATTGGGAATTATAAATTACCTGTCTCATGTAAAGAATAACTGAAGAGATTATACAACATTAGCTGGTATTTCATCTTTTTGGCTAAACTACACAGGTTGGTGAATTTAAAGAATCTGGAATTGCACTTTCCTCACACACACATACATATGTTTTCTTTTTGGGTTTTTTTTGGGGTTTGTTTGTTTGTTTGTTTTTTGTTTTTTAGTTTCATGGCTGTCCTTTTATTATCACAGTTAACTTTTCCACATGAAGCACGTTTCCCCCCATCGTTTTGCAAACCTAAAATTTTTGAGTAATTTTTGGGATAGAGAACAAAAGCAACATGACTCTATGATACCTCAGTGGCTTAAGAATACCTGTAGAATTACCTCCTCTTCTCTCTCCCAGACAGATTGACATAAGTTTCTTCTAACAGCTCTGAGTTTAAATCCAATTTTTTTTCCAGCATGAGGAAAGGGCAAGAGTTTTAACTGAAGCGTTTAACTGAAGTTTTAACTCAGTTGATTTGTCTTTCATTTAATTCTGTGCTGGTGCGACATTTCTCTCCTTCACTCTGAAAATTCATCAAATCACGCATCTTCCAGAAGTTCAGCTAACCCATTTCATTACCGATGTTCAAATGCAAACAATGATTATGTAAGTCTATAACCTCATACCCAGCTGCTGCTTTCCCAGAAGTTTGGCAAGACAACTGAACAGGTACCCTAAAGATAGGACAGTTGCCAGAGTGCTCTGTAAATAGACTTTTTCAATAAGTCAATCTTTAAATTAACACTCAAGAAGCCTTTTAAGAAAGTCTTCAAATATGGTTGTCAATTTATTATTTTCCTGAAACTCTTAACTCTACTTGAAAAAAATCACCTATCATTTGTCAAAATTGTTTGATTCATCTGCATAAAAACCAGCTGACTTACGGATTCAAATACTATGACTACTGAACTATTGAAATCCTTACTGTTACTGTTTCATAGCAATTAAGCTGATTAAGATATTCATAGTACAAACCTGTGCAGATTTTAATGTTAATTCTGACAAACTTATAAGTCAAGGTCTACCTCACTTTCTGGGTTTTTTTGTATGCAGAAGCTCAACCTGCAGTAAGCGTGCGCTGTCAGCAGAGGAACATGCCTCTTCCAGAGCTGCTAAATCTGCCAAGGGGCCATTAGAGAGAATACAGATAAGGTTTACCTGAAGGATTGCATCAGAGCTCCAGTGAGTCAGAGAACCACCATTAAGTAACTGACAGAAAAAGCATAAATAGTACAAGAGATTGCCATCACTGAGACTCCAGCTATGCTTAGACCATTGCAAGTAATGAAACTGAATTGATTTGAATAACCACCCCTGCAGCTGAGAGCAAACAGACCCTGTGTCCAATTCTGGTCTGCTGCAACAGCAAGTAAAATAGTCAGCCTTCAGCTGCCCTCCAACTAGGTACTTCAATATTGGCATCAGGGAGATACAGAGCATGCATTTTAAGGTCCTTGTCCTCCTTCTACACTGTTGTAACATAACTTTCTGTACATTGCTTCATGCTCCTGCCTGCCTGTAAACTAAGCATTGGTCAAGCATTGGAACAGGCTGCCCAGAGAGGTGGTGGCACCACCATCCCTGGAAGTGTTCAAAAAAACCGTGTAGACTTAGCACTTTGGGACATGGTTCAATAGGCATGGTGGTGTTGGGTTGACAGTTGGAGTAGTTGATCTTAGAGGTCTCTTCCAACCTTAATGATTTGATTCTATTTTATTCCATTCTAAGTCTGGAACTACCCATCTGTTGTATTTAGGTAGCTAACACAGCAGCAGGATCTCCTCATGCACTGCTCCTGTACAGCAATGTGGAAGCTATAAAACCTTGAATCCAGGATTTATTTTCATCCATTTTCTACAGCAGAAGGGTTTTTTAAATGAGTTTTCAATCTTCACCAGATACATAAAGGGAAAGCAGATCCCACTGCCACACTACAAAGCAATGATCATTAAGAATGGTCTCAGTTTTATTTCTTCACCAATTCTAAACTCCGCTTGGAGTCACGTCCATTAGTAAGAAGGCAGAACTAAGTTCTGCACTGGTCTAAATTTTATACTTAATTTAGTGTTATGGAAAGAGATGGCATGACTTTTTCTTAGACTCATGGCTCCATTTCCAGCTCTAATAATTCTAGATCTCAATTGGCGTATTTTAAATTAAATTTTTTGTAGTTTAAACCTATTTATCAACAGCTAATTAATGAGGTCTAAATCCTTTGATGACAGAATGATTAAACTGCATTTTAACTAATCCATCTTTAATTAAAATGCTGCCAGCAAACCATTTCTGGATGTGTAAAAAGGACACATTTATAGATGCTCACTCTTTAACTATGCATTATGTAAAGCCAATAATTAGAAGAACTCATGATTTCAATTATATTTTAATTACTGTTACATATAAAACATGCTTTAATAGATGTAATGCAATACATTTTCTTTCTTTACAACCCACTAATCATTCTTATTGGGGTGACAACCAAATAAAAGGAAGTTTAATATATGCACTAGTACAGGAATCTTGTTTTAGCTTTGAGCCAATTCTCTCTCCATTTCTTCTTTGCAGTAGAAAGGTACTTAATTATCTCTAAACCTAAAACACAAATGAAGTCCTATAAATCCCTGTTAAAACTATAAAAGGAGATTAGCGGTAACTGACCTTAATAAAGAGAAATGCCTTACCCTTATTATTAAACTTGTATGTCTTCGAACTTCAACTCAAACACAAGGCTACTAAAAACCCGCTAGTTAAGGAAGAACTATAAGGTGACATCTGCACAGATTCTCCTACTTCATTCCTTTACTAGTTTTAAGAAACAACACAAGTCAAGAGATGCTTTAATTATTGCAGGAGCCATCAGTTTTCATTTATTTAGGGTACCCCTTTGCCACCATCTGGGAGGGAAGGGTGATAGATGAACACAATGTGATGACTGCAGCCAACTCTCCTTTATCTGCATTAATGGGAGGCTGAGACTTATAAATATGAAAGTGATGGAAGTTTCAGTGTTCTTTACTACAGCTAAGTCAGTTTTTAATGCAAATATGGAACAAATTATTTCTTTCTGAATCACAGAGAGTATAGAGAGCTGGTCAGGAACACTCAATATCATGTAGCAATTCAACCTTTAAAATTGCATGTTATTACAATAGATTTTATTTTTTTTGCTGAGACAACCTAAAATGTGGTAAATTACAGCTATTAAACATGTTTTTAAACTCTGTATGTTCCAAGTAGTTGTATAACACAGAAAATTCAGTCTTAGGGTTTCACTGCTTTCAGTGATCTGAATCCAGCATGAGGAAACTGACAAGCTTATGGCAGAAGCTTGCTTAATTTAGCCATTAAACTCTACTTTACAAATATTCAAAAAGGTGTATTATGTTATTTCTACTGACTCAGATATGTTAAATTTAATTTTTATAAGCTGATTTCTACTGTTTGGATAGATTAATGAAATTGCTGATTCTCCTGGTTTCAGCTGGGATAGAGTTAATTTCCTTCCTAGTAGCTGGCACAGTGCTGTGGTTTGGATTTAGGATGAGAACAATGCTGATAACACGCTGATGGGTTAGTTGTTGCTGAGCAGTGTTTGTACCAGTCAAGGACTGTTCAGCTTCCCAAGCTCTGCCAGGGGCACAAGGAGCCGGGAGGGGGCACAGCCAGGACAGCTGACCCACCCTGCCCACAGGGCTATTCCATACCATACGGCGTCACGCTCCCTATAGAAACTGGGGGGAGCTGGCCGGGGGGCAGCGATCGCTGCTCGGGGATGGGATGGGCATCGGTCAGCAGGTGGTGAGCAATTGCATCATGCATCACTGGTTTTGTGTATTCTTTTGTCATTATTATTATTATTTTCCCTCCCTTTTCTGTCCTATTACTGCTTTTATCTCAACCCACGGGTTTTACTTTTTTTTATCCTGATTCTCTCCCCCATCCCACCAGGGTGGGGTGAGCAAGTGGCTGTGTAGTGCTTAGTTGCTGACTGGGGTTAAACCACGACACTGATATTTTGGTTTATTTCAAGTTTTCTCTAAAAAATATTTAGCATTTGACAAACTCTGGAAGTAAGATGCTTTCACATCACAGGCACCTATGATGAAGTCACCAAACACACTGATATTGAAATACTGCACAACAAGACTTAAGCTGCTGCATAGATTGATTTACATAAATCCTCTCCTCATTTCCCTTTTTGTCTATTCCTGCTTATAGAGCAAACCCTTGGGGGTAGGGAATATATTTTGCTACCTTATAAAGTGCACTGCCCATTTATATTCTGATTAAATAACAACAGCTTATTATGAAGAGTATATGAACTGTATCTTCGAGAGAGAGAGTATACCAGGAAAGGTCATTTTGAATATTTAAGTATTCCTGCTTAACAGATGTCAAGAAAAAAATGCTGATGTGGCAACGTGCTTTATCAAGGTTTATCAAGAACACTCCTTACTTTTTAAAAGATTACAGTAGGTCTACCTTGGAATAAAACCCCCAACTCTTACATTTATTAAATATGGCATCCAATTGCTGTTCCACCATGTCAGGAGTTTTGTAGCGCCAACAAGTGACAAGCAAGACTGTACTTCCTCACATCACCTGTACTCCCAAACCAGTTAATGTTTTTACTCTCTCTTATGGTGCCTCCCAGCATGAGGCCATGGACAAATATGTTTAAGGACTGCATGTACAGTAATATTAAATAAGAAGAAATATTCAAGAAGAAATATTTTAGCTGTTAGAAGCACCAGAGAAGGACAGTAATAAGGTCAACACCAGAAATAACATTATGATAGAAGCTAATCAGATATATATGGATGAAAGCAACAGCTTGTCCTACTTTCAATTTAATTTCCCGATGTATTTAAGTGCTAACTATAGTAACTGCTTTTGTTTTAAGATGGCACTTTGGCCAGTAAATGCTAAGATTTCCTTCTCTCCATCTACAGAGACTTTCTACCAAAGCAATGACAGAGCACGCAAATGCTAGCTGCCAACTTGCTTTCACACTGGGCGAGTCTAGTACACCAGAGTAATGCTGGAAGGGAGAGGTGACTAACATTTTCTCGGGGGGATACTTTTTTGGAGGAGCTCATGCCAGACAACTTTACTTCCCAGAAGGCAGAGCTCTGCAACCCCACCTGGATCTCCCACTTGCTTTCTGGAGTAACACAGCACATTGCTGCTTCCCTAGCAGAGAACATGCAACTAAATATAAAAAACCTGGTTAAGTACTTCAGAATCACCTAGTTAACTCCAGAACACTATCCAAACTTTTCTTAAAATTGCGTTTTCCCTACCCCCAGAAGCCCAGAGTGAGATGGTGTGTTGGGCTGGGTCTGCTCCTAGATACTGTATCGTCAAAAGAAAAGAGAACTTTTCCTGGCTTGTGCAGATAAATGACTGATCAGAGATGTCCTTCTCTAATCTTTCTGACCATGTTTCAAGGGTCCTGGTCATATAAAATGAGTGAATAGCTGCCCAGAGGACTACACCATTTACCACAAATTACTTCTTTATGGAAGAATCAATTTTATAGTCGCCTGAATTTGAAACACTTGCCTCTTCAATCCAGTGGAATTACTCTTTTGAGAGCCAAGCCTGAGATCAATGACTCCAAGGATCTACTCTTGGGGCCATGAACTATCTATTATAAAAATCTAGAGAGGACTTAAAAGTCTTTGAAAAAGACTCTGAGTAAAGAAAACATGTATCAACACTTTAACATTATATGGCTAAAAGTGTCCAGATTAATCTGTTGAGTCTCCAACAATCTTCTGTCCCAACAGACCAGAAAGCTCAAGTCAAGTCAATCTAATACAACAGAACTGGAAAGCATTTTCAAGAGACAGAAGAGACTATGCTCCCCTGCATGCTGTCCTGGAAACTCCATGTATGTTTTTTCTGCTCATGCAGGGAAAATTTTGCAAAGCTGAACTCATGAGAATAAAGCTTTAAAAACGTATCGACTAATTTCAACTCCTAAGAAGACAATATGCAACTTTCAAAACAAATACCATTGCAAGACATGGGGAACAAAATTAAACACGTTCAGCAGAAATGATTCCAACGGCTCTCAAGCTCTTGCAGTCTCAAGAAGAAATCCGTAACACTGATCACGCTTCCCTTAGTCCATGCTGCAGAGTACAAATCATTTTTCAGGTGAAAGCGAAAGGAAAGTACACCCTGAACAGAACTTTCAACAATTCAAGCTGTCATGCAAGACTTGACAAATCCACTTGCCTGCTCATAAGTGACAAACAGAAAATTGCCCAGCTGAGTGCTCATCAGTTTCTGCAGATCTACTGCTTTTATTAGAAATAATTAAAACCATAAGGATTAGAAAGATGACATCAACCAACTATAAATGAGCCTAACGTTTCACTGCATGCCTAAAACTCTGAGGATGTTTGTTACTCCACTCCTGGCATTGCAGAGCCTCCACTAGCAGCAAATAAAACAAGAATTCCAGTAGTTGCCCAACAGTGTAATTTTTAGATCTGAAAAAAGTTTTGTCCCAATGCTGCATGTATACTTAGGGCTTGAAACTGCTCATGTCAAGATGTGAAATTGCTAGCAAAGCCTTATCTGTCAGGAGGCGCAGTCATGCTCTTGCACCAAAATGGCATCATCTCTTCTCACTATATAAAAGATTTGTTACCCACCAACCAAGGCTCCTTCTCCCTACAGGAAGATGAAGGCACACAGGAAAACAGGGCAACACGCAGAGGCAGTACTTGCAGAACAACAGCTCCCAGACTAACCCCACAAGGTCTTCTGCGCTTCCTGCTGATGTAGATGAACAGGCAATCACATCCCCAAACACAGCAGAAAAAGATCTACATAGTCACAATGCCTTAAAGTATGTCCCAGAGTCTAATGCCATGTCCAAGCAGCAGTGGATCAATTGATAGAAATTTTCAACACTTATTTCTTGCCTTGCAAATCTCTGCAACAGGGATGTGAGGTGGCTCCAACACAGTCCAGGATGCCTACAAGCCATTAGGCACTAGATCTGCCAGGAATATAAAAAGTGTTTTAAATACTTCTTGATTCAGCTGGCAATTATCTTTTCACTAGTTTATTATATCTTTCATCTCCCTCTGGAGGTGCCTACACACAGAAGAGGTAAACCTCTTTCACTGGATTCAGTAAACTTACAAGATATAAACAGAAATATGGGCTTTATTTGCCATTCCTCACTGACAAAGCAAGTATCAGATGAGATCAGTGCTGAAACCCAATAAGCAGGCTATAGGAGCAGCCACTCTTGCCATCAGATTTGACAGGTCATCACAAACACAAGGCAAAAAGATCTGGCTCATGGCCTGAGCACCGGACAGAGGATCAAGACCAGGGTGGATGTTAGAAGACCAGGACACATTGTTGAAGACAATGGCACATCAGGGAGCAGTGAGGGCTGCTGAATTCTCTGAATTCAGGATAAATTTTAGGAAACATTGACCACTGGTTTGCTCAGACACATGTGTTTTTATTAACTTGCCTAAGTCCTTGCTCAGAAAAGTCTTTGCCAAAATAAGCTGGTTTTCCATTTTAAAGTGCCGATTTTGTCAACAGGTAGAATTCACCATTTCCCCTGTTTACGGTTCAGATCTTACCTAGGTACCTCAGTTTGTCTGGCTTCACCATAAAGCCACTAAACATGGGGGCTTTTTGTTTAAGCACCCAAGTAGCCCCCAACAGTACCTGTACACTCTTTAAAGGACTGCTTGTATGTACCAAAATTACTATTCTGGGATAATTCAGTGTGTAGGCACTCTTATTTCTCAAGGAAAATGTGTTCCTTGCCATGGAGCTGACATTAGAAGACATTAGCTGTGACTTTCTACACAGACGTAAGACACAGAAGTACTATAGAGAGAGATTTAAAAAAACCATTACCTTAGACTAGATTCATTCCCCCATGAGGTAATTAAGTCTTTGTTCTGATGTATATATAAAAATCTCATTAGCTGTTTCTGAGAGAGTTTCACTACACAGAGGACATGCTCAGTTGTTTGCAAACTCTCATGTCTAAATTATTTCCAGATCACAAGTCCAGTATTCTCTAGCTTTCATCTAAATTCTTTCTTCTTAAACTTATGAACTCTCTCTTGTCTATATTAAAAGATTTTATATTAATAAGCTCAGCTGATCAAATGATCCAGATCTTACTGCTCAACCTTCCCATCATTTTGATGACCTATCAACTCTCAAAGGTCTACATCTATATGATTTATTGGGATCTAGAAATTACTTCTGAGAAGTAAAATACCATCTGATTTAATATCACCTCCTTTGTAACTTGTAACTTGTGAAAAAAGAACAAGTATTAAAAGATGACTTGATCCTGCCAACTACTTCTGTCAGTCACCCAGGTTTTAATTCATTTAATGTGTACCTTATTAATATTGTATACAACTAATCAGAATGTTGTGTGATATTAAGTCAAATGCATTACTGAAGGCTAAGTATATTACAGCCATGGAGTTAACTTTATCAACTAAATGTAATCTAATTTAAAAAATTAAATCCAGGTTTCTTTAATAAGATGTCCTTCATAACACCACATTAACTCAAATTAATTAAATACTTGTCCTCCACTACTGGAACCTCATGTCAGCACCATCATAGCTGCCAAATAAGCTTCCGTCATCAGCAGCTCAACCTGGCATCTCCCATAACCCCAGTCTACACCTACTCCTTGTTCCCTTTCCTCCTGCCACAAGCATAAATCAGAACCAGACGTTCTGCTAAGATTTAAACCACTTTTCAAATCTTCTATATTGCATACATATATCGATATTAAAATAGTTAGGAAACAGTAACAGCAAGCAAAGATGTGCACAGTTTTTCACTTTTAATTCTACACCTACTGGAGAAGAAATTGAAGTGTTAAATGAGATCTGTCTACATCATGGATTCATTTAATAAAGTTAATAATGAAATGATTTTTATATTCAAGAACATAAATGTGATCTATTAAAGCAATTGATAGCTAAAAAGCTAATTTTAATTCTTCACTTTTCAAGTATATTTTAAACTGTATTTTTTAAAGGACTATTTATTTAACTACAGATGTCAGCTGGCCGGTAATTCCACAAACGAATGACTTTTCCCCTTCATTCTTGAGTTCAGTTACTTTTATTTGTCCCCAAGTATTCAGCAGAAACCAGTTACATCAATAAAAAATGTCAACTGTGATCTGCCTCATGAGATGCAACAGCTCCAGATAGATTTTCAGTCAGAAGACAGGGTGACTAGAACAGCTATTATTAACAGCCATTAGACAGAGTAGCAGGACCAGAAGACAGCTCCCTAGATTTAGGCCGGATTAAGTGGATACTGTACGCAGACAGACCTTCAAGCACTGTAAATAACTTTAAAACTCTACATTGTGGTTGAACTCTCTCTGCTGTCAGAATTGGTTAGGTCACATCACACGAGATGGTTTACAGCAAAGTGACAAGCATTTTGCTAAATGGCAAACTGTATATGGCTTATCATAATAAATTAAAATTACTTAATACAGGTACTTGAGCAAAGGTCTACAAGAACAAGTGAGGTAAAGGAGATTGTTTGACATAGAACTACTCAGAGAATCACTATAGGAAAGGAGAAAATAGAGCAGCTTTGTTAGAGATATCACTGGCTTTTAAACAACATTTTAAACAACATTTACTGCTCCTCCCCTGTGCTACCAAATAATTTTTTGGTTTTATGCCATCCGTATTTAAAATCGACTAGTCAAACAGTAATAATTTTTACTTGGGCAGATGCCCAAGTTTCAGGACAGATAAAGCATCATGGGTAAATACCCAGTTTTCATAAGCCAAAGATAGGACATCAGTATTATTAAGAAAGGAATCAAAGCAAACCTTCGCAACCAAGATGTTACATGGCAGTTCCTCATTTTGTTTAACAAAATGCATAGTGATCATGATAGTATTTAACTTTCCTTTTCCTTTCATACTTGTTTCATTTTGTTTCTGACACATTTGCCACCATCCATCTCAAAAAAATCCAAAACTAAACAAAACCCCATAAAATATAGAGCAATATAAAACTGAAAAGGACTCCAAACCCAAACAAACTTAACCCAAAACAGCTACTGGAGAACAGCTCGAGTGATCACAGAAATGCTGCCATTTCTTCTTTATTATTAATATGTTTAAAGTCACCCTTATTGCTCTCTGAAGCTCCAGGTTTGTATTCTGTAGCACTGCAGCATTTGTGATAGAACAAACAATGGGAAAATTACATATTTCATGGTCTTATGCTAATTACCTCTATGAACTTCAAGAGACACCACTTGATGCAGCATTCTCCTAGTGCCAGAATCCTACTCAGGACAAGAGGCAGGAGCGGTTCTTCCTGGGGACCTGCCTTTGCCTCTGAGCTGCCCCATGCTGACTCCACCAAACCCGTGACCTGCGTGGTGAACCTACGCTGCTGCTCACCAGTTTCTTTAACGTGGTACTAGGGAAGAGGACAGCAACCAGATTGCACAAACTTCTGGCATTCCTTTTTGACAAGAGCATCTCTTTATGCCCCTCCTGGATTATTAGTAAGGCTTTTCAACCAAGACTAGCTGAGAAGACACAAGATCATTTCAGAAAGCATCTAAGTATCTTGGAAATTTAAGCCCACATCCCCAAAATACTAAAGCACTGATTCATAATCTACTCAAAAAGATACAGTTGTCTTTAAAAATCCAGCCTTTAAAAGCTTAAATTCTACTGAAAAGGCACTAAGGAATTGGGACTACAGAACTTTACAAAACTGAAACCAAGGTCTTTCCTTACATTAGCAGCTGCTCCTTTGACAATCTAAGCTGAAAGGGATCCAATATATCTTTCACTCTAGCCTTACTTTTAATTCCCTGTTAGCTTGGATAACGAAAACAGATGAATCCATTTCGCTTGCAGCTTCTTGTGCACCAGGTGAGCTTGCCAGCACCCCACACAGCCTGAGCCTGCCTTTGGGAAAGCACAGCTTCTCCAGCCTTCTCCAGGCAAGTGAATTGAATTATTTCTACCAGTCTTCATTAGAAAAAATGGGAAAGGAGAGGCTTAAGGATAACATCTTAAAATTGAGGTGACTCTGTGTGAAGAACACAGATTTTTAATTTCTCTTTTGGAATTTCTAATAATTGCAACTGAAAATGGACACCTTTGTTAAAATGCACATAATATGGAAATAAACTGCAGTTCTCCAAACTATTTTGTTTACTTTCCTACAAAATAATCAATGCAACAGGAGCTCTTAAATTGCTACAAGTCATCTTCTGCAAGTATACAATCATTCAGATTTTCATCATCTTGATCACAGCTAGTCAAAACAAGACCAAGATGTACAAAGCTCACCTGCAGCTAAAAAAAAAAGTGGTATTTTTTCTTTGTACCACGATTTTTATATTACATTTTATCATGTTTCCCTTGAGTGAGTTTTCTACACAGTCTTGCAAAACTCCTTTACAAATACTCCAAGCTCTTGGAGGAGAATAAAAAAGTTTCACCTATTTATTCCAGATGCTTTGGGTATTTGCAGCAATTACCACACTAGGCTGAACTGCAATTTAGAGACCACCCAGACACATGTTCCCTCTCCATCATTTACCAGCAGTTTAATTTTGTTCTCCTTATATTCACAAACTGTGTTAAGAATCTTTAAAAACAAGTCTACCACTTCTTTAATTAGTAATTTCCTGAGTTGTGTTCTGCTTTTATTTCACCTCTTAATGACTAACAACAACAAAAAACCTTGTAATAAAAGCAAATCTGATTAGCTTAACAGAAAACTGGAATTCAACCTTAATAGACTGAACAAGCATAACTGCAGAAGCTGTATATTGCATTTGAAAGGGAAGAGGGCCTTACAGGTGGCTTTTGGAGCATATTTGAGTCTTATCACAGAGGAGCAAGAGACCCAGCTGAGGCTGGCCATTGCTGTTACAGGTACCATACAGGGAACTGGAGTTTCTGCTCTGTCTCCACAGAGAAGGGAAATAATGAAAGGAAAAACATAAGGTGGTCAAAAACACTTGTTTAGCATCTCCTGGCAGAGCTCAGTACAGAAACACATTTTTAACTTCTGGTCCAAGCCTTAGCCCCTGGATACGCTGATCCTTGTCCCAGCTGGTCGAGTTGGCGGTGTCTCAGCTGGCAGCTTTCTTGACTTCTGTTATTAGATGAGCATTTATTGTAATTCTAGTTTTCTGTCCTCATATGACAACTGTTGTGCACGGCAAGTTCATCTACCCGCGTTAATGAATTACCTGTTTTAATAGCATTAAAAACCCAAATATTTTCATGCCACAGGACGTACAGGGGGAAAAGCCTCCATAGGCTATGCATTGTCACACTGGCACTTAGTGATGCTTTGATGCACTCGCACCAAGACAACAGCAATCTTTAGCCTCAGAGAAAATCATACACTTAGGTCAGTATGTAATGCATTTACTAAAGATTCTCAAGTGTAACAAATCCTTAAATAGGGAATACCACTAGACTTCACAGAAAATTAATCTGCTACACTTTCCTAGTTGGAAAAAGATACAGCAAACCATATTCTATGAACTACCTATTTTTATTCAGAATAAAGAGAATTATCTAAGCCATATACAGCTTTTGAGTTTGCTATCTACAACTACCAAATTATGACCTCTCTTTGAATCTTCCTTGAATAAAAAGGAGGAATAAACAAACAAAAAAGCAAACAAATAACATCTTACCAACCTGATGAAATCCTAGTGGCGTCTCACACTCTCAAAAGTAAAATGCTATCCTTTTGTTTCCTGTTTCCCATCGTCCTTTCCTAAAAACCCTGTTAACATGAGGAATCTGGTTTTGGTTTTATAACTTCTTGATTTACACTACATTGAACTTTTCCAATAACAGCGAGTTCATGCAAAATTTGTCTGTGTAGATTCTTTGTTGGCTAAAGATCATACCTATATTTTCTTGTACTTGCTATTAAGTTTAGTAGCCTTGTAAGCATTCCTCTTCCCTAATCCCTTTGGACTTCTGTATCTTTCAACAAAGTCTCTTCATAATCCTGCACTCTGACTTAGGGCAGCATTTGCTTTCTCTAATCACTTGGAACATCAAGACCTTTGAATGTGATTATAGATACTGCTTTTTATACTGCCTAGACTTCTATGACAAGAGATCAGAACTACACACCAAATCCCCACTAAATCTTTGTGCGCTGCTGAGGCAGTTTCCTGCAATATACCCTTCCCACTTGTATCTACTTGCACTGAAATCTGGGGTGTGCTGCTTGGCTGTTACTTCAGTAGTCCTCACTGCTGTGCTACAAGAAACAACCCAGTGTTCACAGGCTGTATATGGCACACAAATGTTTTTTGCAGATGACGGACACGTGTAACAAACCCTCAGGTAGGAGTGAAGTATTGTGACAATGGCCAGACTCACTGGTGTTGAGTGTCTTGCAACAGACCACCTTCGGCTGAGGTAGCACGGAGGCCCAACACCCCGCCTCCGGGCCAATGAGCACTGACACCAATATGAGGATGCTGCAAATGGCGTTTATTAATAGGTTGCATAGCAATATATACTCCGCTGCCTTTCGTTACCACCCATAAGCTATATGTCATGAGGGGTAGGAATACACATGTCAAAGGGGGAGGCCCCTGTTCTTTCCGTTACATCGCGTGATCTTCCAATCGCTCTCCCCTACACACTGGCATATTCTTTCTCACTTCTGCAGATACGGATGTTGAAGCGTTTTTTTAACAGTCCTCTGCCAGCCTCTTGCGAGTACATGAGGAGGGATAAATGGGGAATAACAGGTCTTGTCAAGAAAAATTTGGCAAAGTTCACGTGTCTTCTCTCCCTGAAACTGTGACGGTAGGATTGGGACTGCAAGAATCTTCAGAAGCTGCTAATAACCCCACAGGGCACTGCCGCTCCAATGGCCCTTTGAGAGAGACACATTTCATACCTGTAACGACAACTCCTGAAGCTGCTAAAGCCTCTAAGACATTGCGGTCCATCAGGGCTCATTTAAAGCGATTTTAAATATTATATAGAGAGAAGTGTGTGTGTGCACACGTATACCCCCTATAATCTGAAAAACATACAAACAGTATTTTAAACATACACAGAACCTGGCTAGAGTACTTGAACTCCATTCTTCTTTCACCCATGCAGCCTGTTCCATTATATCACACCCTTTCAGACTTTCTATGACCACTATTTCTAATAACTTGACCAGCAATGAAAATGCGTTTTAGAAGCTAACTAGTGATATTTAAAAAATAATATTATTCCTTTTGGTCTCTTTCCACCCAATTGATATAAACCCTCATTAACAAAGGTTTTGACAGCCCATGTATCTGCCGAAAGCCCTCCTGAATCTTTCTGTACTTTGCAATATTGAACAGAGCAAGTTCCATGCCAAGTACCCAGATCTTGAAAACACTCCTGATATAATTTCTTTCAGAATGTAACCATTCAAAAAATCACTGTTTTTCAGCTCTTAAGAGGTCTTAAATTCTTGCTGCAATAACAGATTGTCACTACCTTACGCTTTTGAAAGACAAAATGTTGAATGGGAACAAACAAAAGATCAGGCTGATAGCAAGCAAAATTCTGAGTTCAGGTATTTTTAATTTCTACACTAATCTCTTTTTTTTTTTTTTTCCAGCTTCTCTACTTCATAGATAATTTTTTTACCAAAATTCTTTCACCAGAATTTTCTGAACTATCCCCTCGCAGGTTCATTACTGCCTATTATAATCTGTCCACAACATTTCCAGGAAACATATATCCCATATATCCCAAATAGTGGGACAGATACTTCTGAGACACCTTTCCTTGTTTTAGTACATTGCATGTGGCTGAAGAACAACTAAAAAAGACTGAAAAGATACCAATGAAGAGGGAGGGAAGGAGGAGGAAATAAGGATGCTTGCAGACTTGCTCTCTGGTGCAATTTAAATAGTAAAAAGGGAAAGAAGAGTAAGAGATAACATTAGAAAGAATAAATACCAGTTATTAGACTGGTTCTTCTGAAAGAGCAAGTCTCCACAGACATTTCAGAAATGGCTGCCAGCCAAGTATTTTTAAGCAATTTCAAAGAAACAAGATATGAAAACAGAGATGTTAAAAACAAAGCTGGAAATGCGAACTGATGCCTAATGCCATTTTAAGTCTGGAAAGCAAGAGAAGCTATAGTTTCAGCCATGATTCTTCACTGATACATGTGTACAGGAGCGTCTCCAGAGCTCTGCTCTCTGCTTCAAACTCCATGTCAGCAGTTGGAAACACAATTGCGGTTGGTACAGAATTTCTGTTACCTTTTCTGTACATCTTATTCAAAAAAAAGCAGCATGTCGCATGCACATAAAAAGGCCGTATTTTGAGCAACATATATTCAATCCAGTGTGCAATATGATTTAACGTGTATTTTTAGAGGAGTATCTTGCAAGACAACAGTTTGAAGTATTTGCTCAAGGAAATGTCATTCCTATCAACAGTCCTATTCTTTGAATGGTCAAATCAGACCACTTTTTCACAGCAACAGGTAGCATGAAAGTTTCAAGGCCAACTTTTTTTGCTGAGCCTACTGCATAAGATCAAGCCTGTATTGGAAAAAATACAGCTTTTTTTTTCCCTTCCCAATTCTTAACAGCTTTCTTTTTTTTTTTATTATTCCTTAAAAACATTCCTCAACACAGATTGAAAGCTTATGTTGTTCACACTCAGACTAGCATTACCGTGCAGGGTTTGTAAGTATATCTCAGAGAGGCACACTTCTAGGGAGTTTAACAGATACTATGTTATAACAATACAAATCAGCAAGACTAGTGGCTTTAAAAAAGTATTCTTGTTAGCAGTGTGCTGCATGAACATTACTTTCATCAAAACCATGTGCCAACTCACCCTACAAATAAATTGCAACCTCATAAAATTGTCAAAATTGTATCCCTTAGGAACAACAAAAGTTTGATTCACATGCACTTTCTGCATTGTAAAATATTTCATATTTTGTTTCTCCTATGTAAAGCGTAATAGGCTACATAATTTGATTTATACTTTGGGGATCTGGTACATCTATTAACTATGTAAAAGACAGTGCACCAAATATTTCACAGTTTACGCTCCAAGTTTCAAATATTCCTGATACTGAAATAACGAATGGGTGCAGGCAAGAAAGCACTGGGGGGGGGGGGGGGGAACCC
>VZTL01055473.1:4801-32659 GCA_013400535.1 Scopus umbretta | reverse complement strand
CAACAACAAAAAAAATTGTCTGCTGACTATTGCCAGCCTAAATCATTACGGAGTAAAGCAGGAGCCAGGCTGCGGAAACATTAAGAGCTGAGAGACCAAAAAAGAATTAGCTTCCTAAGGAAGTAGTAGCTTTCTAGTATTGGGGTGGGGAAACATTTTCATTTGTGCCTATACTATCATTTACATTGAATATTCCCATGTGAACTGAGAAAAATTATTTTATTATGAATAAAACATAATGGATTAATTTGAAATGTGAAGAGGAAATAATGCTGGATAGGTTGTTACTATGAACGAAAACCTTACCTCAGTTCACAAATTACTGATTTTGGAAATGAAGACCATAGATGCAAGTTAGTAGCCACTTTAAAAAAAACAACCAAGCAAAAAAACCACCACAAATCCTTGTTAAAAGTCACATCAGAAGAGTCTGTCACATGCACTAAAAATCCCTGACATTATGTGCACATTAATATAGGAACAATGACATTTACAGAACTCTGTGCACATGACAAAGAGTTAAACCTGTGCTTTTGAACAATACTTTCAATTTTTCAGATGATGAAACCACACGTTTTCTGGATTTTAATAGTAAATAAATTGCTCAAACAGTGAAAACAACTGCTATAATACACACATCAAAACTTTAAGATCAGAAAGATCAGCTCTTCATTATGTCAAAGTTTTTCTAATGTACCAAAAAAAAAGCCTCTGCATGTGAACAGTAAACCCCCAGGTCCCTAAACAATAGTACTGCCCCCCGGCTATAAAAATGACAAACTACATCCACAGTAGCAGTAGACCCAAACTCTGTAACAGATTAGATTTAAAATTGAGCAATGCACCGAGGCAGCTATTAGTCTTTCAACTCAAATGTCAACTTCAAACAAATTAACGACCAAGAAAATGGTGTCTTGACAATTACAAACTGCATTTCTAAATTCAAATTCCAGCACAATATTCCTGAGTAAGTTTTCTGAACTGTAGTAATTTGCTTGAGTAAAAAAAAAAAAAAATACTGCCGCATGTGCTTCTGAAATATTCTGCAAGCTATCACATCTACTTCACCATCCAATTCTTTAATGAAAGACACACTGGAGATGAAAGAAAAGGAGATCAGAGCAAGAATTTGATATACAAGAGCGGAAAGTTACATCACACATGCAAACCTTGTCAAATTCCTCCAACTACACCCATCTACACATAATCTATAGCTAAGATGAAACTGAATATTCTCCAAGAACCACATGATGTGAACCATATCTCAGCTTGAATCTACAAAGGAATTGGCGGATAGTTGAGATTTTTGCACACTATCATACATTTTTGGCACACACTCTTGGAATTAGAGAAGACAAGTAAGCATACAGTAACAACTAATTGTATGGCCCTTCCCTTTCCCTTAGAGGTTTATTTTTTTCTCCTCAAAGCCTTATAGATTGGTTGTAAAGCCATGCTGTAAATCAAAAGCAAGCCACTACTCATTACCTAGTTAGAATTTCCTGGGCTCTTACTGTGAAGCTATTTCTCTCCCGTTTGATCTCGAGGCCACCGGCAATGTCTACAAGCACACTACCTATCTTGGCAGCTGATAGGCATTTTTTCCCAGATCCCTTTTCAGCAGCTTGATGAATTTCCACCTGCTTCCAGTTCTAAAGAGCACCAGCAAGATAAATGATTCATGGATTCAAAATACTTGTTCAGGTTGAAAAAAAGAAAAATATATGTAAAACCAGCCAGGAGTGACTCAGAGTTAAAGAAAATGGAGTGCATGGCCTACTGTTGTAGATCAACATGTCCAGCTGTGATTGCCTACACTCCATCTGAAAAATAAAGGAACTAATGCTTTCCCCCCACCCCAGAAAATGAAGATTTAAAACTACTGTTGCCACTGTAAAAGTTATCTCCCAGCAAGGAAAAATACATAAAAAGACATCTGCTTTCTGCTCATCCCTATCAGCTTCTAAGTTTCTTCCTGATGTATGAAAGATTGCATGGAAAGTTTCATTTTCTGGGTTTTTTAAATCTCTGAGATACCAGGAAAGATCAAGCCTCTTGTTCCCAGTGTTGCTGGCGGGCACTGCTCAAACAATCCACTTCTCTTGTCCAGTCCTTTAGCAGGCAACAGCACTCAGTCCTTCACTCAGGTTTTTTCTAGATAAAAGCAAATACTTTAAGCCAAGTTTTCATTGCTGCCAGCTTTGAGAAGGCCTGTGCATCATGTTTGAGTACAAACAGTGCAGATAGCTATGAAGAGCAGGTCCCCACCAGCACCCCACCTGCCACTGCACAAGCCCTAGCAGCTGTGGCTAGGGCTGGGCAGCAGCAGCCCTGGTTGGACGCAAGAGAAGGTACCTGTAGGAGTTTGAGCATATCTCTGGGGCCTGGGGACTTGGCATGGGGAGGATGGTAGCAGAGGGAGAATCAGCAGGTATGGAAGCAGTGAAGGAAGATGAATGGCACTTGGTAATGATCTGGCATTGATTTGGAGTGACAATGGTGTCAGCTGTGATTTGCCACGATCTGTAGCTGTAAGTTGGAAGCCGAAAGCCCCACACCCTCTTCAGGTGTTGAGGATCAATGCGAGGCCACCAGCAGACCGTGAAGATGAACTTGGTGCAGAGCACTGGTTGGCATGGAGGAGCAGGACCCCATACCTGAACTGGTCCCACTAGTACCCTATGTGCTCCCCACTCAGTCCCACTGACCACAGCCAAGAAACCTGGCCCAGTACAAACCTGTAATATGCAACCTTTGTCTCACACGTTCAAAAGTAAAACACCTGAACAGTCTCCACCTACACATTCTTACACCCATTGACTTTTCTAAGTGTCTTTAAACAATAAAAGCAGCGGCAAAAGGCACAACCTCACCCTTTCCCTCTGCGTCATCTCACCGAACAGGAGGGGAAAGTGGAGCAAGAAAAAAATGTATAGATGGAACACTGAAGGAACGATTACACCTGGCAAACAGCAAAGTAATTCAGCTAAAAATAACACACAGGGATCATTCCCGCAGATGTAGGTACCGCCAGGGTGCCCGTAAAGAAGCAGTGCATTTTGTGTAGAGCAAGTAGGATAACCTACGGGAGGTTACAGAGTTCCATAACACAATACACAATCTCAGGGCCGTGCATTTCCACATAATATTTTGGAATAAACTTTTAGATGTTTGTCATAATATTTTGGAATAAACTTTTGAACTGCTAAAAGACCTCACAAAATCTTTTAAAATTACTTCTTCATACAATTATGCATGCTAAGCATAACTGAAGCAAAACCTAACATACCTTTCCTCAAAAAAAAAACCTGACAAATTTCACTGAAAGTTCTACACAATAGATAAAAGACATCACTGGTGTCTGCCCACACAAATGAAGCTGCATCCCTTAGCATGAGCCCAACAGAAAAAACTTATCCATTTTTTACTTGCAAGGTCCTCTCTTCATTTCTCAAAAACAGAAGCTCTTCACTTAACATTGCCCGAGACTATTTTGAGTATCATCAATATTTTAAATTTAGAAAAGTACCAAATGATGTAATAAATACAAATCACCAACTGAAAAAAAAGCTACAAATGAAGGTGACCCGTCCTTGTCCTAGGGTTGGTATATTTGGGACCAATTCGTCTTTATGCCTCAGTGCAGTATCATGGTGAGTGAAAGGTGCTTTTGGCCATCTCAGACTCGAGCTTCAGAGAGAGGTAGCGTAACATCCCTCTTCAAATCTCATGACTACTTTCACTTTGCAAAAGCCTTTAAACACGTGGTGCAAGTTCTATCCATGTCATCACAGTTTTATCACATTTAATGACCAAACCATGCTCAGAACTGAAGAAGATACATGAGGAAATAGAGGGAGGCAGGAGCAGAAAATCTGGGTTTGGATCTGCTATTTTAAGTAACAGATAAATATTATTTTAATTTCTGTTAGGAATAACACATACGCTTTGATTGATAAGACTTAAACAAACAAACGCCAGAATTAAAGAAGTCAAAATGCACATGTTGAATCTCTTCAAAAGGAAGCAGATTCCCCTGAAGGCAAGCATCGGCTCCTGGGATTTTACCCCAGATTCTACCCATTGCCTTCTGGAGACCAACGGCTGGAAGATGAACATGTTATTGTTCACTAAAACGTTTCACTCATGCACAGTGAATATCAGATGGTAACCCGTGTTCCTAAGCAACCCCACGCTCACTACACATTCTCCTCCCTCTGCCACCGGTAGACAAGAGGTTTTAATTATCAATCCACACTGCACCCAACATGCAAGAATCCCATCATGAGAGGCTTGGGCGCAGTACTGCATTAAGCAGCATCAGGCAGCTTCAGCCCCTGTTTTGTCTTCACCAAGGCATGCAGAGTATAACTAAAAGACAGCATTGTTACTTTTGAGTTGTTTACAAAGACAAGTTTTGGAAAAAAAAATTCCTGGCTTAAACATAAAATGCTTGCAAATACAAGCTAAAAATTTATATTCTTGCCAGCAGGTATGGAAACATTCTTTTAGAGGTACTGAGGGTTAAACTTTTTTCTGACATTTGTAATATTCAGTGCTGGAAAAAAAAATCTCTGCAAAGAATAATTGCTCCCACAGGGACCAATCCATGGGTCACAGTTTTTTGCACTTGACGGCAACGGAGCCTTGAATGAGATTTTCTATAAAACCTAGACTTAAGCTTGCAGCATAATCACAATGTTTGCCCTAGCTCTAGAAGCTGAACTAAAGCACCACTTCTACAGTGTAATTATTCCACATATGTTCCAAAAACCCATGGGGAAATTTTATTATTCAGAAGACTAAATAGGGTAAAAATAAATGGTTTTTAATTTTAGCCAATTTTTACACTCCTTATGAATTTTCATTTTTCTTATGCAAGTTTAAGTCCATGGGAGAGAGGATTTGCCTTGAAGAAATAATTAAACTTTCATCTTCAGTTATGCTTCTTAGCAAATACACAGCCACCCACATAGCATAGTTTCAAATTGAATATTTGAAGTTTGAACTTCTGTTCAACAACACAGAGTGAGCAGAAGTGCAGTAAGGGGTTAGGTTAGAAGGAGCCCAACACAGAGCTTAATTTGCCCTCAATACTTTTTTGGATACTTGAACTATTCTTAGAGAATAATACAGTAATTTGTCATATGGGATATGTAAACCTACTGCCTTAAGGATAACAAAAGATTGTAGCACTCAGTTTGTGATCACAATGTCTGAACCAGGTTTAGGCAGCTGCAGAAGTCAGTTTTTCTGGGAAGGGAAGCTGAGGAAGCAGGGCTCCGTCCGGTTCAGGAAGATGCAGGCACATTTGGCACCTACATCTACACATGACACTGTCTCCAATTCCTGGGAACATTTCAACACTGCTTTCTTAATGCAGGGGCTAAATAAACGACTACACAGGTGCTCTGGAGGCGGGTCACAAAAATCTGCTTGTCTGCAAGCTCATTCGCAAACAAGCTGCACCCTGTTCCACAGGGTCCTGCTGATCCATTCACTGGCCTCAAGATCCACACACCATCTCTGCAAGTGCTACTCCTTCTTCCCAGAGCTCAGGCTGTTTCCCAAGACGTGAGCTGGCTGACAAGAAGGGCAGAAAGATGAGACACCAACAGTGGAAATCACAGGTTAATGCAGGCTGATGGGCTGAAATGTAAGAATGGATTAATTTTCAATGCTTATTCTAAACTGCACTAGGGGCCCAGAGAGCAGCAGTTTAGCAATCTTCCTCAAGATACCAACTCTAACTCCAAAGGCCTATCACAGGTGGTAAAATCACTACACTGATCCCCAGTGCTATAACCAATATGAAAATGAAGCACAAATAAATACAGAAAACTACCAGAAAGAAGTCACAACACCCATTCAGGAACTCTCTTAAGTAACAGAGACCTACTTGCCCAACCGGCCCCCAATAAACAACAAGCTCACCGGACCCAAACAAATTCTAGACCCCCTAGGGAGGTCTTACAGACTCAAGCCTCTCTCATCCACAACAACAACAGAAACAGCATTGGTCAGGATGTTCATCAGTTAAATGGTTTCTTGTCATATCATATTGACTTCCTTCTCACAAAGACAGAATTTCTGATCAAAACCAGATGAACTCCTCCCTCAACACAAACATCTCTGAAATGTCCCCAAATCTTGCAGGATTGGGAAGCCAACTCCTGAACGTTGTTGCCATTTCCAACTCAACAACAACACATTATTCACAGACATGTTGTTCTCCTCCTTCAAACACACAATAAAGAAAAGAAAATATCCTGGAGAGTTGACCCAAACTAATATATAACACCCAGTGTCAAACCTTCCATTACAGAGCAAATCTAGAGATTAAACAGGCAAAAGACTATTAATAAACCACATCTAACATCCTAAACTTCACACAATCCTAACATTTACAACTTATGGTACACCTTGCACCCAATTAACTTTTGCACCCAAACCCACAATTTTTACAAATTATCTGCTAACCAGAGACATAAGAATGCCTGCCCACCTCTGCCATTCAGTGCTGACCAAGAGAACACAGCAGGTTCACTTTGAAATTAGAAAGCAGCAGAAATCCAGTTCAATACTCCTAAAAGAGATGACATTTTGCAAGAGGACTGTACCAAGTAAGAAGGGATGGCAACTATACCTTACACCAACAATTAACTTGTGGAGCCTTCAAATATCACATATCTCTGATTCTTCTAAATACACAGGTTTCAGTAAATGAATCAGAAGACAGAGTGTCAGTTCTCAGCAAAGCTCTTCGTATCCCTCACTTCCCAAGACTGCCTCAAGGCTCAATTTGATCTACTTAGGAAGAGTGGTTGAAAGCAAAATTCAAGTAACCCAGAAATAATGTTGGGTTTTGAGAAGTTCTCAACAGGAACAAATTCCTTTTAGCAGAAACATAATCTCTACTGTCTAATATGATTCAGGTTCTTCCCCAATCCTAAGTTTCACTTAGAGTTCATTTTCCATCACTTCTGCCTGGCAATTCAACTCTGTTCTGTCCCGCTGTATCACTCAACCTTACCTTCAGCACTGCTCAGACAGCAGAAATGCAGCACATTTAGGCACAGAGACTTCAGAGCTAAGCAAACTCCAATACTCTTGCATCTCTCGCTACAGGCAACCACTTGCAGCTTTGTCCATTGCTGCCTTCATTTACCTCCCATACATACATTTTTTCAATTGTTGTTTAAAATCTCAGACCTTAATAAGCATCAAGTGACCTAAGCCTACCATTCCCAAACACTTAAAACCCCACGACCAAGACCTAGATCAGAAAAATTACACTTGAGAGGAACACAACATTCTGCAAATGAGAACAAGCTCATTTGCATGGAGAACCAAACTGAAAAAGACTATCACATGTCATCCTGTAATTATAATCCTGACCTTGTGTTTTTCAATACTGCTGACAATGGGTACACTAAAAAAACTACCACCTGCCGAAACAGTACACAGTTCTGCACAATTCTTCCCCTAGAGAGATGATGCAACAACAGAAAACCAAACAAACATAAACAAACAAACAAGAACCATCAGGATAGATGTTAGAAACACTGCTTAATAAGCTGGAAGGCTGCACTTGCACACTATGGTGATGAGGATGCTCTAAGAACCAATTTGGAAAAGAATTCATGCAGGGGGCATGCCAGCAGCAAGGAACCAAATCTGCTCATTTTCTTTTCATCTGTATAAAATGGTTTTGATTTTCAGAAGGTCAGTGTGCAACATCATGTTATTAATGGACAGCCTTGATATTCTACCCATTTCCTTCAAGCTGGGCTTCTGAGCATGATCACGTAGCAATTCTGGTTATCAAAAGATGAAGGCCAACAAACACAAAATTCTGATCTCTCTGGTTTGACAGTAATTAGCAAAAATTATTGAACCAAAGCTCACAATGCAGATAAAACCTCACATATGGTAGAATCTTTACTTTTGACTTGTCTGAACAAGCATGAACAAAATCCACGGCAAATAATAATCAGTTCAGCCTGCTGTCTTTTATGATGAGTTCCATTTCATATATCTCCAATCTTAGCTTGTCATTAGTAATGCTAATTAGTTCACTATCTCAATGCCACCCTATATTCGGTAAAAACTGAGATCATTGCTAATTTGAGAAGAAAGCTTGTTCTTTCCTTAATATAAATAATAGTCACTCTACAAAACACTCACAGAAATTAATATTGCTTATAATTTTCAATCAGATTCAAAATTTAAATAAAAATTGTGACTACCTTTTGATTTCCAAAAACATAATAAAGGGGTGATTACAAATTATCACAGCAACTACTAATTAGATTAACAACCCTGTAAGGACATACAATGACACAGCATTTAAAGTGGGGTGTATTTTGCTATGCAAGCAAGCCCAGTTCTGTACGCATGCACGTTGCATACATCCTTCCACAGCTCTCTTTCTGAAGGGAACCATTTTCTAATATCTGCATGGTAATTGCTCTTTGGTATCTGTGGGCTGATAGAGGGGTTTATTTTAAAGTTCTCACATGGTCCGATTTCACAATTTTTTTGTAGAAGATAAAACTCAATTATGTGGAGCTTCTATCACAAGTCACATAAGAGACCCGTGCAATTAAAAAGCACTCTTCTACACAAAGAGCTAATTAAAGTGACATCCAGGAGGTGAAACAAGCTGTCCTCTAACGAAAAAGAGAACATACGAGCTTGCCACGGGACTTCCTGCAAAGGGAAAATGCTGAGAGGTTACTGGTAATATACTGGAACTGCTCTGCTCCCTCCCAGCAGTTAATGGAGTCCACCATGAACCACTATGATGACACAGACCAGCAGTGCAGGCAAATTGGGTCTCAGGGGTTCCAGTGCCCCCACGTTCCCCTTCCCAGGAGGTTTCTGCCCCCCCCATTCTCCTCTCAGCTGGAATAGAGGAGGAAAGCAGGGCGACTGGAAATGGGTACATGTTTGCAAGGCCTGGGGCAGCTGGAACCTCTCGGAGTGGATTTACCACAGAGAAGCACTTCTAAAGCAGACGAGGTGCTGAGACAGGATGTCTCCATGTTCAGGAGGTAATCCTCACCCCCACTTCTGCTGAGGCAAGTACATGTGCATATGCGTTTGTGCCTCTGTGTGTCACAGAAGAGGAACAATGCTCAGGGGTTTTCTAAACCAATTTTTAAATTCAGATTTATTTTAAGACCATTTACAACTGTAATTCAGCTGGATTAGGAAATCCAGCGGAGACAGCCCAATTTAAAACATCAAAGGACCAGCTGTACCTGAGGGAAGGTATGCAGCAGGGGAAGGCTGCAGGAAATGTCTCTCTGAATCCAGTTGCTCTTCCCAGCAAAGATATTATATCCGACTTCCCCCTGGGCACTGGACACCTGAGATTTAGCGGCTCGCTCAACCTCAGCAATCAGCAGCTACCCGACGTGTGCTGTCAGAGCTACACTAAGCTGCCTACCTGGCCCTGGACCGCTGTGGACCGCTTTAAGTCATTTTGTACCACCGTTTTTAGGAAGTTCTGGGTGACAGCGAGCTGCTGTCTCCCACCAGGCACTCCACCAGCGTGGGTACGAAACCACCAGCTCAGCTAGTCACTTCCCTGCCGGCCCCACTACGACCTCACACAGAAGCTCCTGGGCCGCTGTGCAGTGTGCTGTGGCTTAGCTCCTGCCGGCAGCCAAGCCCCACACAGCCGCTCGCTCACCCTCCCCTCCGGTGGGATGGGGGAGAGAACCAGAAGGGCAAAAGCAAGAAAGCCCATGGATTGAGATAAGAACAGCTTAATAACTGAAATAGAATAAGAGTAGTAGTAGTAGTAAAAGTAGTAGCAGCAGTAGTAGTAGTAAAAATTGTAATGAAAAGGAGAACATTGAGAGAGAGAGAGAAACAAAATCCAGGAAAAACAAGTGATGCAACCACTCGCCACCCGCTGACCGACGCCCAGCCAGTCCGGACATTTTGCTAAAACCAGAAATTGCTGCTGATCCATTTCTTCCTTCAACCCTTCTACTAGACTAGATATAAAGGCAAATAAATAATATCGGGCATTGCCTTAGTACCTCAACAGTGCCCAGAGAGAAGACAGACACATACACCAGTCCTATCACACAGGCAAAAAAAGTAAAAACGAGTGGATGTTTTTTTTTCTTAATGTGGGGAAAGGCCACCTTCCTCCTCTCTTTCAGATGTTTTTCATATATTTTCAAGTTTTAAATACAGCCTTTTGATACCAGTAACCCATTTAAAAATCCATTACCTCTAATTGTGAGGCAACTTTGGGAAACAAGGCAGTCAAGCCATTTTCAGAATACATGCTACCAACTGTTTAAAAAAAATTAAAGGAAAAGAAAATCATTACATTTCAGTAACTGAGCAGACTGACATGCTGCTTGAGATTAAAGGAGTGCTGGTCTCTTGTTTAATAAAAATAAATCCTATACACAAATACCAGTGAGGGTCATGGCACAATTCAACGCCATTCCCATGTCAAAAAGCAACCGTGAAGAATTCACCCATGTATTCTGTCAGCTGCAATGGGCATTCTTGTTCACTATCCACACACACTTATGTGAAGGACTTACAAAGGCTATGCTTGAGCTGAAATTCTAAATACAAAAACTGGATCATGAAAAAAATAGAAATATTTTTAAAGATTTGCTGCGGAAGTCAGTGACTGTTTCAAGAACATTCAAAGAGCAATATCTATCAGGAGATGGTAGGTGGCAAATCCTGATTAGCTAAAATAATCAGCATTTCACAAAAAGGAAATACCCAAAGGAAAATAAAATTATTCTGGCTATTTTTTCTTTTCTAGTGAAATAGCACACATGTTTTATTTTCAGTTTGTTCCACTGGAGCAGAGGAGAGATAAATGAAAGATGAGAGCCATAATCCATGAGAGCACTCTCAGACTTCCACAGATAGTGAAATTTAACATTGACAGATATGACAGCAACTCATCTCAGAGTCTAAGCTCTGCTTTGGAATCAGGGACAGCACTGAAAAGAATAGGCATAAAGAACTCATATCATCCTCGGCTGGTGAAAGAGGCAAGGTATAAAAATAGTCTGTAAGCATTGTAAACCAAGAAGGAAAAAACTCTGTAGCCGCCGCCTTGCCATTTTATTCTTTAAATCATTGCTGTTACAGCAGAGTGGAGTTTAAGTTTAGTATTAACTACTATAAAATCACCACAATTATTTGTATGGTTGTACAGACCTAAAAGATCCACTGCACTATATACAGAGGGAGCATCTGTACAGCTGGGCAACAATTCTTGACCTGGCTGGCACATGCTCTGAATAAACTCCAACTCCCCCCTCTACAACCACCTCTGGAAAACCAGTGTCACACCCAGGAATCTCCAGCTGACTGGTGGTAACCAGCTGCTGTGAGGTTCTACGGAATATATACTGCCCTCCAACACTTGTTTCAGCCTGAGCACCGAAGTATTTAAAGTCATAAGAAGGAAATGAAGGCAAACCTTACAGAGAGGAAAGCAGACATGCGGAGATGAAGTGGCTTCCCCTAGCAAGCCGATAATAAAACCAACGCTGCCTGAGCAGTGCCCACAAGTTACAGGATCACATATCCTCTGAACGGGTATGGTCAGATTCTTCTCACTTTGCTGCTTCTACTGATGGAAACAACATACAAAGTACTGTTACCCACCTCTGACACCACACATCACACTACCTACCCTTTACACTAGCTAATTGCTCCTTTGTTTTAAAAGATCCTAAAAAGATCCTCTACATGATCAGGACCCAAGTTTTTGGATCCTGGGTACTGGACTCACAGTCAGTTGCGTGGTAACACTGCAGTGCTCCCGTGTTCACCAGTTGCAGAGGGTTCAGAGACAGTCAAATAATCTGGGGGGATCTTGGGTAAGGGAATAAGCGTTTAGGCCTGGCTTAGTGCTGTCCAGCATCATCAAGGCAATGATGACTACACTATTATTTAATGAATTCAAGACTGTGCACACACTCCTATTGCAGGGCCTTCAGTGCTATTAGGAACAGGATAAAACCCCACAAAAACAAGCAATGTATACAATAGCTATGTGTCTGATACTGTATATGTACCAAGTTCCTCTTCTGTTGCTACAGCATACATTTTCACATCATCCACCAATCAAATCAACAATCCCAAGTAGCCATCCCCATCTTAAAATTGTTCTCTTCATAGAAAGGGAACAAATGAGAAAATGCACAGAAGATTCAAAATTTTATTTTGTAAATACTAAGCAGATGAATATGCAACACTCTAGAAACTGATAAGCACTGCTCTAGAGAAGGTATCTCCAGCGCTTTAGAGTACCCTGAAACAGATGACTGTAGGTCCTAATTAGTACTTTCAGTGTGTATGTGTATATATAGAGATATATACACAAAATATTTTTGTTTATGTATACACACTTAAAACAACTCATCTGAAATCATAGATTTTTTCACATACTTCTCCAGCTGAAGAGATTTCTTTTATCATTTTGCCTTATTTTAACAATATATTCACTAAAGAGCAGTTTCATAATTAAAAGCCTTTAATTAAAGAAGATTAATTAAACATGAGATAAGCACAAATACTAAACAAACTACTTCAGAGAAAATCCAGAATCTGACCTACCAAAATGACTTTATATGCAATTACACATACTGTGAACTACTGTTTGTAGATAATTACTTGGCTGTCTCCTTAAAGTCAACTGACCACATATTGAAGTTAAATAACATCAAACCCAAAAAAAGAAGTCAGGGCTGATTGGACTTGCAGTTAAATGTGTTCATTTTTTATATATCTCATTAACTCATTTCTGGTTCAAAATCATTTACCAGTGGACCCGGATCATAAAGAATACTTCCAGCGTATTTCTGAAGCTAGCTTTCAACCCTCAAGATAAAAGGTATTATCTTATCTATAGATTTCTCCATAATTTACTTAATTTCCTTCAAATTACTTATCAAAGAATAATCCCAATCTTAGAAATATAACTAGCTTTATATATTGTTGTCTCTTAGATACATTTCCTAGAGTATTTTAACATGTTCTTGCTGTATGATACAGCAGAAGTAAAATGACTCATTTCTGCTTAACCGAATGAACAATGAAAAGGCAACGCTTAGGTCCTACGTGTAGTAATGGAAAATTTTAATTGCTTTTGAGGTATCTGGCATTATTCTTCCTAGCAGACACGGTCAGACCAGCTTTGTACCCAAACCCACACATGCTATACTCCACAATGTCAAAGAATGAACTAAAGCAATATGAAGGGGGATTTATTGGCCACATTTCAAGAGATATCTATATTCATTTCAAAAATTCACAATTTCACAGCCATCAGTGGGAACTACAAATGCACCTGGGGAAGAGGGCCACACAATTCAGAAAGCTTTCACAAAGGGAGTGGAAGCCCTAGAAACATCAGAAAATTGAAAACCTCATTAACTTTTAATTGAGCTCTTAAATACAAGTGTGAATATTTTTGATAAACCTATACAGACTGAAAATTTTCATTCTCTGCACCTTTAGATTTCAGATGTAACAAAGCTGCCAAATGCAAGCTATCTAGCCTGTTGACAAAAAAAAAATTAAAAAACTCATAAAATAATTTATAATCATGAAAATTGTCTGGTTTTGGATGTTACCTATTTTTAAGTCTTTGAAATTTCCCTTCTTAGACTACATTAATGGGTTTATCTGCATAGAGAGTACAGATTTCCTAGGCTGTTTTCTAACTTAATTTATAAACATTTCAACTACACATTTCTTGCCAGAAAGGTGTGGAAATGACAGGTTTACATTTTTAGGACCCTTTTCCGCCAAGCGGTAAGGGAACAGAAACAGGAGCAGGGATGAATTCCACCAGCAACAGAAACTGAAGTTCTAATTATAGTCTCCAAGGCAGACGCTACAGAGGTAGTCTGCCAAGACCTCTTTCATTAGTGAAATAACCTCAAACTCTTTCAAGAAGTGCAATCTATCAAGACATATGGAAGAACAGAAGGCAATTTTAAATAGGTTTAATAGACAGTTGCCTAATTTATTTATTTTTTTTTAATTGAAAGACACAAATAATCTTTTCAAAAGGTTGATGTGTATGGAAGAAGCTAGCCCGAGAAGAATGGAAGTCCTGGAGTGAAAATGCAATATTCCTCCTAGACTTACAGAAGAGTCTGTGTATATATATATAGTATTTGTTGCATGACATTTAAACCAAACTGCCAGGATAGTGACATTTAAAAGCACTTCAGAACAAACTCTGCTCTATGGAAATTCTTTATTACTATTGACTTCCAGAGCTAAAATTTCACTATCAGCATGTATAGCATGGGCAGTGAGTAAAATGAATGCAAACACAAGGTTCATTAATAAAGTTAACGGGAGAATGCATACAACATACCTTTTTTCCCCCTGTTACCTGGTGGTATATGTAACTGCAATTTGAAGCACAGTCATATTATAGGCATGAGCCTATAGAGTCTGTAGAAATTTAAACTGCTTAAATGTAACATAAGTTTTTCCATATTGTGTATGTTCTAAGGGCATTATTTGTTTTTTTGAGCTACCTCGAAATCCTTTATTTTCCCCTCACTGGGCACCAAATTAGCCTGCTTACTAACGTTTGAAATATTACTGTCAAGAAACAACAGTAACTGAGACATGACTGCTATTTTCTATTTCTTCATTATGCAAATACTTTGAAAATACAGTATGCAAGCTAAAAATAAATGGACCTGGTGATCAAAACTGTGCTTCATAAGATAGGCTGCTGATGATCTAATGTAAATATTGATTTAGAAGAGGAGGCAATGTTTTCCTTGTATCTAGACACATCACTACTGTTATCAGTTAGGAGCAGCCGATCCTTCCTATATATGCCTGTATAGCATGTTTTCTTCAGCATAAGAGATATATGCTGTATTCTTACTGACTTCTTAACAGCTGTAGTAACATCAATTACATTTGTGAGATGAGCTCCTTGTACAGGCTAAGTACAGATAATGCTGACTCATAATTGCAGGCAAAATGTAATTGAACACAGCCTTTTATAAGGTTCTTAAACACTCATACATGCAGTCTTCTAAGCATAACAAGCATAAGGACAGTGTTTATCCATAAACACCATTTTATTGGATGGCTTCAAACAATAACAACAGCTATTTTGTAAAGCTTCTGTAAATTACTAAAACTCCAGGAAGAGAATTATGCTACAATGAACCATCACCAAAAAATAATCAACCATCATCAAATACACATTAGAAACTGATGAAGTACCACCTCAAAATAATAAAATAATGCTTACAATAGTCTTCAAACAGCAATGAGCTCTCAGTCTCAAATGAATCAATGCTACTGCTTTGCCTCAGCTATTGCTTCTACCCCTACTACAGAGAGACTTTCTCCCTTTTATTACAATTATTGAAAGAATTCTTACCTCTCCATCTCGTATTCTTTCATACCTGCTTTTACCGCCTTCATTACCTGTAAGATACATATTAACATGGGACATTCATAGCAGGAAGGAATCTCATATTTATAAATTTATGACTTATGACTGAGTATCTCCAGAGGAACCTATATCACAAAAATATCATCTGTACTTCATTTAAATTTACATCAGTAGATGCATTTGAAAACTACATTAGAAATCAAACTCATTTTAATCTTTATAAATGCCTGCAGTCCTCAGCAATAAAGCAAGTTTAATTGCCAAACTACTATATCCTAATGAAGTGCAGCTCATCAAAATACCAATGCTTAATTCTGAAAGCTCTGGTGAATTTGGCAGCAAGTCCTTTTGTTTTACTGTTATGAAACACCATCAAAACAGAACTGCGAACCGGAATATACTACAAAGGGAGATTCTCTTTTATACTTTGCAATGTGAATCAACAGAAAACTACGAGAGTTAACACTGTTTTACAATCCACAAGTCTGACTTTTGTTCTCAAATTTGCTGAGAATGTGTGCACCAGTTTTATTCCTGTGTCTGTTCCTGTATTATAAAGTTCTAGGCAGCTGCTCTATGGAAGAAATTCTCTCAGATGTGCTAAGATTATTCAAGGATGATGAAGGACCAAGGAGAATGAATGCAAATTACTATCCCTAGACTTTGCAATTTTACAATATTCACTTTAAAATATTTTTACACTTCAGAGTTCAGAATCTGAGGAGCAGGAACAACAGTTGAGTCAGTAACCTCATCAGCTACTTTTATCTAAGCTCCCTCTGGTCATCGCTCAGAACTCATGGCATCTCTGCATCACTATATGGAGTACAGGATTGACACCAAAGTTAACTTTGTCATCAATACCAGTAGAGCAGTAGGACTCCACGGGCACAGTTCTAGGCCCAGCCTGAGTAGCCTTGCTGAGAGCCTGGATTTGTCTTTGCGACACTGCTATGTCAACAGAATAGCATCATGAAGCACTGTACTGGGGGACATAACCATCTCTGAGGAGTGACCTAAGGAATCCTTGCACTATCCTCCACTGTGCATAGAAACACTTGTAAGGATCTGGAGAGAGTAAGTTTCAGGTTAAACTTTTCAGAGCTGCACATGCTGACATGGGCCAGAAGAACAGTCGTCTTCATCTCATCTTTCTTCATCACTATACAGGTATTTGTGCATACAGGACAGACAGATTGCAAGCAGGTCACCTTCTGCTGAGGCTCCAGCTCTTATCCAAAACCACACTTGATTTCTCACACATCACAAATGCACTGGTGAGGTCAAGGACAATGCAAGGTATATTACTGGGCTGTAATAGGAGGGATATTATCCTCTTATTTCTATCCAGCACTTTCCATTATTTTATTACTAAGCAATTCAGAGATGCTGGGAACATTTCCCGAGTACCACTGCTACACTAAGAGCAAAAATTATTAACAGTAAAGGATCTATTACCTCTTTATGAGCTTCACTGGAGATTTTATTGGTGTAGCGCAGAACTTCCAACTCCATGTCTGTCTTAATCACACGACTTGAAGAAAAGTAGAACAGATATCAGGTTAGGTTGCAACTTCACAGCTTAAGAATACAAAATTTAAAAAAAACGAAAATAATACACATCAGCTATGGTAAAGTTAGATCAAGTACACCTCAAGAAAGAAGAGCTATTACGGTATTCATGACAGCAAAGTTTTGTTGGCATTGATTCACCATTAGCAAAACAATCTTACAAAGGGAAGAAGTCACAAGCATTTCAAACATCAGCCTGCATTATTTTAATACTAATAAACAAGTGTTCCAACCAACGTTTTTTCAACTCATTCTACAATACATTAGGAACAAAAGCAATGTGTTTCTGCATTTGTCATGGCTCAAACACTAATTCAAATGGAACATTTCTACAAGGATACTCTATTTACTTTTAAAACACAATTTGAAACTAGTTTACATAATGAAATTCCCAGAGCTCCAGAATTTCTATACAGCACAATCCTAACTCCCACCTATTTGCAATACCTCAAAAGGGGGGGGAGGAGGGTGAGGTGAGTGTGAAGAAATGCTATTTGTTTGATATTAAAAATCCCAAAACATGAAATTCAGAAACCACAACACCAGTAATTACAGCCATGATGTCCATTCTCTTTCACATGCTTCTTCAGGAAAAAAAAAAAAACAACGTAAATCAAACAAACCCCCCCAAAACCCCATCTTGTTCCTCATGCCTTATGAGATACTGAATTTGTGTCTATTTATGAGCCTTGATACTGTTCTGAACTCATCTCAAAAATTTACCATTAAACTATCATCTACTTACACTGCTTTCTACCATGTATTTCGAATACAAACAACTATTTAGTGTGACGTGAACAGAGAAGCAGAGATAGTTCCATACCTTCTATTAAAAATCACCTACTCCTTCCACTGCTACACATACTGATTTCCTAGTATTTCTCATGCCCATCCCAAAGGCAGCCATGAGCTACATACTGTTTACAAAGAACAAAACTACATCAGTTGAATTGCATTAAAATATTTAAATTGTACTTTCCAGCTCCACCCCAGCGCTTGCAGCAGTTACAAAGTACTATAACTGCTATATTTTGAAACTGCCACTGATACCCCTTTTTTATTAAAACATGCCCCTACTCACACTGCTGTAGAAAACTATTTACTGTATTTCTGCTCCTGTAGTTTGTTTTAATGAGTCCAGAAACAGGTTTCTCAGCCATCAGTGCCTTTGATGTGCGATAAGAGCATTTCCCACAGACAGCGATTGCATCGCTATGCAGCACAGCCACTCCCCTTCAAACACAACTTTTCTGGCAAGACAGAAAAGTACCTTTGTAAAAATGCTGATATCAATCAAAATCCTCTTACAAACAGGAACACAGTAGAGGAGAATGGATTGACATTCTTAGTCATTTGGAATATGACATAAAATAATCATTATGCACACTGAGAATGAGAAGTACAAGGCTTTAAAATGCATACCAAGGTGAAAAAATTACATGGGATGGTATAATCTGCTTACCATGGGTGAGGAAACAAACTTCTGCCACTGCCTTTCAGCCAAGACATAAAGAACAGTGGCTTAAATACATTCATGTTAGAATGAGGTAGCAAAGGCTTATAGATTTTTTTTTTTAAAAAAAAAAATCCTGTTCTTCGGAAGACCGCATATGCTAGCAGGATAATTTAATACTTGTTTGATGTGCCTTTATATTACTTTCAATATACAGTACATATCTCTGATCTCCAAGTGCCTGAAAAATAGGTTGTTTCATAATTCAGTTGTCTAATCTCTTTACTGGGATCCACTAGTAATACAAGTTAGTAAATGCTCAATGGCAAGTGCAAACAGTATTAGAACCTGTTTTACTTGACTAGGTCATAAGGCTTCAGGGTCAAGGTATTTATTTTAGATCATAACTTCTCAGGTATCTTTTTGCATATAGAAATTCATACTCGGCCTCAGACAGACTTTTTATGCAATGCATCACCTTCATTTACACAAGGTCAAGCACTGAAACTTTTTACAGAAAATGTTTTATCATTCTGAGACCAACAAAAAACACTACCCAGCTGTTAGCTGGGAAGAGAGGGAGGATGTACAATTGTGCAGGGAACACAATCAGCTTCACCCTCCACTAGATACCGAAAAGAAAGTCACTGGGCTCCTATGAGGTCTGCAGCGGTACTGCTGATGGAGTTCCCACTAGCATATTTGGGTAGCGGAAGGGCGTGTATTTCACCACCTTCTCACTGCTCTGATGGCACAAAAAGCAACACTCTCCCAAGCCAGGTTTAAAGTATTGCTAGTTAAGCACTGTGGTTAGCACTGTAGGGCAATCTCGCAGGTGATGAATGGTCCACAGTTCTCATGATGTTTTTCCTCCACTTCCAAGGATAGGAAGAAAGTCCCACCTTTGTTCACAAATATGATCTTCAATGTTCTACTAAAACCAGCTCTTAGACCAGTTACACATGGTGCCACTCAATGCAATGAATTTAAAATAGAAGCAAAAGTCTCCTACTGTCAGGACTGACCTATAACTTTTAACTTTTTTTTTTTTTTTCATTTTACCAGTGTAAAAACATTTCTTCTTCCTCACACACTTTTGTTCTTTTACTTGCACTTGCCATATGGGCAGGTGGTCTTTTCATGCATGTCAGTCATCCAACAGAAGAGAGAAGCTTTAATACAAACAAGTATCATTTCAGTCCTGAAATTAAGTTTGGGCATTTTAAGTGGCTGGATATGAAATTTCCTGCACAACCTAATTTCCATTCACCAAGTGCTCAAGAACACAGAGAATTCAAGGCAATAATGAGGCTGAAACTTGCATAACTCAACTACATTTTCCTAAACCAGTGCTTTCCTCAAAGATACACAAATGTTTGCTTCTCTATGTGCATTCACCATTCCTGAGCATGCTACCAGAAGTATTTGTTCCCAGTTATCAGCTCAGTGTTTATCATCTGTCTTGCTTTGTTGGTTTTAGTACATGCATGCAAACTTAATGACTGCTTTCTGTGACATGCATGGAAAACATCTGGGTATGTCCACTCCTCCTTGTCCTTCTGGAAATATTATGTTTACAGACCACCTAGTAAGTATAGATGCTGCCCATGTAGACAGACTCCACAGTTCTGCCTTGTCTTCCCCCTTTTTCACCTCTGCTGTTACCTTTCCACATTTTATTTATAGAAATTTCTCTACCGTAGTTGATATATTTATGCTCTTCTACAAGCTTTCGCATAAAAACTTGCTAACTGAATTAGCATCAAAGCCAATAAACATAGTAATGCACATATGCAAAGGAGAAGCATTACAAGACAATTCTGAAAGATAGTTGCATGAACACCAAACATGCGAGTTCATGTTGAAACAGTTCAGAGATGTTAAGAGGTTTACAACATAAATAAAAAACCTCTGAAAACACAAAAAGCATATGCCCAGCTTTAAGACATTAACATACAGATCACTTTCCCCAAAGAAACAATTATAGCTTTCCATCAAAGTAATGCAAAATACGGAATATATGAAATCTTCCACACATAAATATCAAATTCCGTTTTCATTGAGGTTACAGGAAAACAAAGTATATACAGGCACAAAACGAGCTGTACACTGCTAAATGTTTATCTTCTAGCACCACCACAAATCATGGTAGACAGATGTTGGTACACTAAGTAACAAAAGGCCATTTTGCTAAATGCTAGTGTAGAAAAATTTCCTTCTGATTACTAGGGAGATAATCTGGACAAGTTTGAAGTTTTTCTTCTGTTAGATGACAGTTTTCTTTTCAAAACAGTGGAATCAATACTTAGCGTATACATTCAGTATTGAATTTGAAATGAGAGCCCTGAAATTTAAAATGGAAGTGTTCAAATGTGTTTGAAAACACATTCAATCAATTTAAAAGAAAAAAGTGAAAACACCCATCTGCAAACTGCTGAAATCCAGCCTAAGGTCAAATTCCTCTATGTTTTATCCTTAAGTTTCATAGCAAGTCAGAAAATCTTGAGATCTCGAAAAAGGATGAGTAAGCAAGGGAGGCAACAGATCCTTAATCACAAACGCTTGTCAGTATTGAGCCATTTTCTCTGCATTTTATTAGAAGACTCTATAATATTAGAGTTGCCTTTTGTAGCTCAGAGTTCTCCCTGGCTGGTTCAGAAAGCCCAGCCATTTCACCTCTTGCTGGCAGTTTTGACAGCATGGTATAGATCTGAGTTTTTCTGACAAGTATCATGTAAAACAGAATAGTTCAGAGCTTGCTGAATTTGAAATGATATGCATCCATGCAAGCACACAATTCAAATGAAGCGATTTTCCTACTCTAGAATATAATCCCCCAAAAAGTCATCTCCCTAAAAGAAAAATATTCTTAATTTTTAAAATGTTATTGCTTTCCAAAGAAAGTTTCTTGGACAATAACTTGACATTCCAAGGAAACTTCTACTAATACATATAGTCTGTCATTCACATATTGATTTCACCAGACACTTAAATCCTAACAACGGTCTTTAACATACTTCTGACTTAAAATGAAAACCACTGAACTTGATAAAACCTTTTAAAACACCTTTGAATGCAAATGCTTCACTTAGAATTCCCTTTCCTTGAAAGCCAGGTGGAGGGAAGATGCATACCAAACATCTCTCCCCTGTGAGATTGCAGGAGACAAAATCAGAATTCTGGGTTGGCACTCACAATTCACAGAAGAGATTCTCTCTACGTCAAAATGAACAGCTCCAAGTACTGCCTTTCTACTGCCTCAGTGCTCCATCTATCGCAGTACAACCTCAGGGCACAGACCTCATGTTTGTCCATCCCTCAGCTTCCTGAAGAAGATTTTACCCCTCATCAACCCAAACCACAGAGGACAAAAGCTTATCAGGGGACAACTTGGTAAGGTGGATGGAACCAGAATGAACACTAGCCTGGGAACAAGCTTGTAGCCCTAATCCAAAGCCTCCTACAGCTAAAATTCTCATCTCTCCCTGTAGTGCTGATGTATCTACAAATCAAAGCTTGGAAGTTAGACCAGGCTCCTCCTCAGGTCCCCTTTTGTCCTGGTTTCGGCTGGGATAGAGTTAATTTTCTTCCTAGTAGCTGGCACAGTGCTGTGGTTTGGATTTAGGATGAGAACAATACTGATAACACGCTGATGGTTTAGTTGTTGCTGAGCAGTGTTTGTACCAGTCAAGGACTGTTCAGCTTCCCAAGCTCTGCCAGGGGCACAAGGAGCCGGGAGGGGGCACAGCCAGGACAGCTGACCCACCCTGCCCACAGGGCTATTCCATACCATAGGGCGTCACGCTCAGTATAGAAACTGGGGGAGTTGGCTGGGCGGCAGCGATTGCTGCTCAGGGACGGGCTGGGCATCGGTCAGCGGGTGGTGAGCGGTTGCATCACTTGTTTTGTTTTGTTGGGTTTTTTTCCCCCTAGGTTTTGTTTCTCTCTCATTGTTCTCCTTTTCATTACAATTTTTATTACTAGTACTACTATTACTACTATTATTATTATTATTTTATTTCAATTATTAAACTGTTCTTATCTCAACCCACGAGTTTTCTTACTTTTGCCCTTCTGATTCTCTCCCCCATCCCACCAGAGGGGAGGGTGAATGAGCAGCTGTGTGGTGCTTAGTTGCCGACAGGGGGTAAATCATGACACCTTTCTTGCCCCTTGTCTTTCTCTGCTAACAAGAGTACAAAAGGTGGGCAGCCAAGAGGAGCTCAAAAAAGGCACTGTCAGGTTAAAGATGTAGCTCCCTCCTCTGCTCTTTAAATGGTTTGTCAGGTCATTTAGAGAATCCTCCTCTGGCTGCTGGGCACAAGATAATGCAGTGTCAGAGGCTGAAAGTTCCCAGTGTCTTAAACAACAAAAAAAACCCACACCCAACAGCAAACCAAACAACTAGAACTCAGCAGCAGCTGCCTCTGCAAGAAAATAACTTTATGAAGAACTTCTAACTTGACTTACTCTTTGTATTACTTTTGTAAGCAATGTAACATGGCATCAGGGGCTCAGAGCATGTGGGAACATTTCTAGATCTTCCCTATCAGTATCTGTAATGACAGGAGCTTGACTAATTAAACACTAATCATATTTCTAAAAGAAAACAGGCTTTGCTAAGCTCCTTCTTTNCAACCCAAACCACAGAGGACAAAAGCTTATCAGGGGACAACTTGGTAAGGTGGATGGAACCAGAATGAACACTAGCCTGGGAACAAGCTTGTAGCCCTAATCCAAAGCCTCCTACAGCTAAAATTCTCATCTCTCCCTGTAGTGCTGATGTATCTACAAATCAAAGCTTGGAAGTTAGACCAGGCTCCTCCTCAGGTCCCCTTTTGTCCTGGTTTCGGCTGGGATAGAGTTAATTTTCTTCCTAGTAGCTGGCACAGTGCTGTGGTTTGGATTTAGGATGAGAACAATACTGATAACACGCTGATGGTTTAGTTGTTGCTGAGCAGTGTTTGTACCAGTCAAGGACTGTTCAGCTTCCCAAGCTCTGCCAGGGGCACAAGGAGCCGGGAGGGGGCACAGCCAGGACAGCTGACCCACCCTGCCCACAGGGCTATTCCATACCATAGGGCGTCACGCTCAGTATAGAAACTGGGGGAGTTGGCTGGGCGGCAGCGATTGCTGCTCAGGGACGGGCTGGGCATCGGTCAGCGGGTGGTGAGCGGTTGCATCACTTGTTTTGTTTTGTTGGGTTTTTTTCCCCCTAGGTTTTGTTTCTCTCTCATTGTTCTCCTTTTCATTACAATTTTTATTACTAGTACTACTATTACTACTATTATTATTATTATTTTATTTCAATTATTAAACTGTTCTTATCTCAACCCACGAGTTTTCTTACTTTTGCCCTTCTGATTCTCTCCCCCATCCCACCAGAGGGGAGGGTGAATGAGCAGCTGTGTGGTGCTTAGTTGCCGACAGGGGGTAAATCATGACACCTTTCTTGCCCCTTGTCTTTCTCTGCTAACAAGAGTACAAAAGGTGGGCAGCCAAGAGGAGCTCAAAAAAGGCACTGTCAGGTTAAAGATGTAGCTCCCTCCTCTGCTCTTTAAATGGTTTGTCAGGTCATTTAGAGAATCCTCCTCTGGCTGCTGGGCACAAGATAATGCAGTGTCAGAGGCTGAAAGTTCCCAGTGTCTTAAACAACAAAAAAAACCCACACCCAACAGCAAACCAAACAACTAAAACTCAGCAGCAGCTGCCTCTGCAAGAAAATAACTTTATGAAGAACTTCTAACTTGACTTACTCTTTGTATTACTTTTGTAAGCAATGTAACATGGCATCAGGGGCTCAGAGCATGTGGGAACATTTCTAGATCTTCCCTATCAGTATCTGTAATGACAGGAGCTTGACTAATTAAACACTAATCATATTTCTAAAAGAAAACAGGCTTTGCTAAGCTCCTTCTTTACCAAGTTTTCCTAATTGTGTTTAATTTGTACATCCCTACACATCAATTCCTGAATTTGTGTTCTGTCTACGTTAGTCAGGACTCTGCAACTCAAAGGCTGACGAACTCTTAAATTCAGGATAACTTCTTTGTTTTGGAAAATGAAGCATCCAAATTCTAGGAGGACAGAATAGGCAAGATTTAAAAACAGGTACCCTGAGCAATTTTCTGTGTTACAAACCACTCACATTCCCCCTTGCACTCATCACCAGGATTTGCAAGCCATCAATCCCACTACTGTACATCTCCAGGTCCACTCATGACTCAGTGTTGCAACAAAGTCTAAGCAAAGTTTCCCCACTTCCCACTTTCTTTTTACAACTATTTTTAATGTCATGCCAAGCCATGAAAAATGGCTGTAACAACAGAAATGTGACCTATTAAAATTCTACACGTTCCAAAATTGCATTGATGTTCAAAAACCATGTCCCCAGCTTCCAAGATGGCAACTAAATGTAGCTGAAGACAGCATAAGATTGTTCTCAGCATATGCGCTAATAATAAACATTAAAAAGAATAATACGTAGTAGTACATAACACAATCAGCTACATCAGTGGTAGTCAGAGTGTCTTTCCTGTCTGTATTTTAACATTTTGAGCTTATCTGTCTTAACTAAGGATTTGTTTCCTCATTTCTAGATTAATACACTCAAAAAGCTTAGATAAAAACCTAATTCATTAACAAAAATACACTACGCTGCTTCTTCAGTTGATTTCCTAAATGGAAACCTAGAAGGCTCTAGTTATGAAGCAATCCAGAGGACAAAGTCAGCAATGCTGACCAAAAGAGGAAAACTGTTAAAATGCAGTAGCTTTGCAAGCTGCTAATACACTTAGTCACACTCTGTAATTTTGTCTATCCTAGATAGGCTATGGCAGAATTCCCCTAGAATTACGAAGTATAGTTACATGAATAATAATTCAACAAAATTAATGCTGTTAAAATAAATCCTAGAGAAGTAATAACACCTTATTAAATATAACCTGTTCAGACACAGTTTTCATCTACCTTTGATTTTCATTGCTAGAATATGAATTATCCTCAGTTCTTTTCCTATTCATACAAATTCACATTTACACAAATGTGACTTAACTCCAAATACATTCTATAAAAATGTATATCCAGACACAAGGCTTAAGAAATGTTACATAAATTCTTCACTTCTCAATGCTGTTACCTAGCCCTGTTTTTACTTTTGTACATTACTTCCACCCCACAACATGAAACCAGCTTAAAATTAAAACTCATATAGTAAACTAGGAGGCTTCTGCTGATGGCATCTCTCTGAAGCAATGGTACAGAATATAAACATGTTCAACAGTAGTTGAAGAGAAAGATTTTATGCTACTCACCATTCTGCAATTTCAGGATGAAGGATCTTGTTGTTCACATTAAACCTACAAAAAAAACCCCAAAATACAAAGGTTAAAAATCAGCCAAACACACAACAGCAGAGACTGCATATTTACTTTTTTCTTTAAATGTGTCTTTTCTGAGGATGTGAAAACCTGCAAAGGCAAATACTGTATTGGTATTCAGTATAGATCAGTATAGATCCCAGTGAGAAGAATACACACAATCACCTTCACTGTGCAGGTATTTCATTTTGAAATTCATGAGACTAAATCAAATATGTAATTTTAAAAATGTGCAGAAACCAGAGTAACAGTATTTTCAAGATATATTTTAAAAACTTCTTTTGACAAATATAAAATGTTAAGTTACCAATTCGCAGCTGAGCATGGGTTGGACCAGATCAACCTCCCGAGGTTCCTTCCAACCAAAATTGTTCTGTGATTTTAATTTTGCTCCTCAAATACCCTTCAATGAAATTAAACACAGTGAATTGCTCATTTCATCCTTTGTTTTACACCTTCCAATATTTGTGTGGACAGAATGTGACATGTGATAAACAAACTTGCTCAGAGGACTGTGAAAAGGACAACAACCTCTCCTTGTCTTTTCCAATGCAGAGAAGAGGCAAAGCAAAATCTTCCATCTCACGTTGGCCTCAAACACAACTATTTTTCTGTTTATTTTCTACATTAGCAATTCACGTATTCTTGGAACTATTTTGAGGCTCTCTAAACAATAACATTACAGTGGCCAAAAGAGTAAGAGGCTGAGTAATTAAGTGGAACATAAACGGATTTTCAAGCATTGTTCGGGGGGGTGTGGGGGGTGTGTGTGGGGGTGCTTACAATTTAAATGCCTAAGGAGTGTTCTGCATCAGAGATATTTTTGTCTGACTCAGGACTGTTGGCTCTTCAGTTAGAGCATTTAAGAGAATTAAAATGCTCCAAGGCTCCCAATAGATCTTCAGAAGAATATTGTAAGGCAACAATTCATTTTCCCACATTTTTGAAGGAAAAATTAAATCTATTGCAGGTTATTAACCATTCTTTATACCTCAGAATAGACGAACTAAAGCACAAATCCAATTAAAAAAAAATTATTTGGAAGTCAATTCTGATTGTACCAGGGTCTTCCTGCACCCTCAGATAGCAGAAAAAAAACCCCATATGCTTCTCTCTTTTCAAGAACATACACTCATAAACTTGTAAAATCCTAACAAGGTGAAGATTAATAGCCTCATGTTCCTACTCCAATATAGAAAACAACAACTTATCACAACATTCAACAAGGACAAGCTGCACGGTATTCAGTAGTATGGGTATTAATGAGAAACCACTGGAAAAGCAACAATACAAAAAGCCAGAAGTCACAGAATACTGCATCGTTATAGAATAAAGTCGATACTTGGAAACAAGAAAGTCTTGTAAAACCACAGAAAAAGGGCACTTTCTCAATTTAATCATCACCATCCCAACAACTATTACCTATGTAGGCCAATGCAGACATAATTCTGGAATGGAAGAGCCAGTTAAACACATATTTATACAGAAGAAAATACATGAATGATATAGTAAAATCAATCTATAAAAATTCTAAAAAAACCCAAAAGCCTGGGGTCCCTATTTGACTGGAAAGCATACCAACTGACACCACCACAGAAAACCAAGACACAGAAGAATTAAGTTGCAGCTGTAACAACAGGTATGAGGACTTTTAATAATTGTCATCAGTATGTCAGACAGAAAACACATCAATGAGGGCAAGTGCAAGGAGACACTGAAGCACTGCAGAAAGCTCCAACACCAGCTCTATGCAAATAAGACAAGTATAAACTATGGTTATCGTGAAGTTACAAAAGAAAACAAAGGGCAAGGAAGGGCAGGTACAGAAGGCAGTTAGACTCTGAAAATTCACAGCTCTTCTGTCAAGAACCTGACATGCGCACTGTAACCACAAGCATGAACAGATGAGACCAAAAGCAAATCAAATGAGCCAAACAGTAAAACTATGAACCTCACAACAGAAGATTGTGTCTCATCTGTACTTCTATGTATTAAAAACAGGGCGGGGG